>PITA01012700.1:5979-60780 GCA_004023965.1 Spilogale gracilis | reverse complement strand
CCCCCGATTTGGGGTTTTGCTTTGGAATGTTGTCCTCCTGAGCTTCTGGCGTGCTTTCTGGGGGCGGGGCGTGTCATTCCCCTTCAGTCCTTCTACCTTGGCTGAGTCTCTGGGCCCCCCTGCTAGAGGCCTGTCTCAATGGCAACCAGACTATCAGGCTGCAATTCTCTGGTAGCGGAGCGTTGTTCTTTTGCGTCTTTTTTCAGCAGTTGAGGAAGTCAAGTCGGAGCAGGATGTCTGTGCCCAGACCTCCCTCCCAGAGGGAGCCTCTACACAGGGAGGGGCTGAGATAATTATATTTTTATAACCTTGGGTAAGATACAGTAAAAATAATGAAGCTGACAACATTTTTTATTATTTTAGGCACATCTTGACTGTTTTTAAATTTATTTTTTATTAATTTATTTTTAAAAGATTTTTTTTCCTTTAATTTGAAAGAGAGAACTTGAGCTTGGGGATAGTGGACAAAGGGAGAGGAACAAGCAGACTCCCCCCTGATCAGGGAGCCTGACGCGGGGCTCTATCTCAGGACTCTGAGATCATTACCTGAGCTGAAGTCAGATGTTTAACTGACTGAGCCACCAGACACCCCACTCTTTTTTTTTTTAATTTAAAAGGTAATTATGTTTTTAACAATTCAAGTAATACAGAGGTACATTGAGTAAAATTGTCTTATTTCTTTTCAAATTCATTGTCTTATGTTTGGCATGAATCTTTTCCTGTTATGTATGCTTATTTAAAATGTAGTTTTTAAAATTTTTAAAAATTTTAAAAAGATTTTATTTATTTATTTGATAGAAACAGAGCTAGAGAGGGAACAGAAGCAGGGGTAGTGAGAGAGGGAGAAGCAGGCTTCCTGCTGAGCAGGGAGCCTGATGCGGGGCTCGATTCGGAACTCCGGGATCATGACCTGAGCTGAAGGTAGTGTCTTAACCAACTGAGCCACCCAGGCACCCCATAAAATGTAGTTTTTTATCCTATAAGAAACTAGACTCATACTGAGATTTATTCTACATCTTGTCCTTCATATTTAATAGTATTTTTATCATTGATGTTTTCTTCAGGTGAGTATTAAAGATCTCAAATTTTTGGTGACATCATAGTTCATAAATAATTAATTTAACATCCACACTGATTGATTCACATCCCATTCGTTTAAGTTGAAACCAATACTGAAGTGAATATCCATGTTTATCTTGTTACACTTGGGCTTTTATTTTAATAATTTTTGAAAAATGGCATCCCTCCAGCAAAGCATATTTGCATTAAAAATTTTAATAGTTAGAGGCTCCTGGGTGGCTCAGTTAGTTGATCATCCAGGTCTTAGATTTTGGTTCAGGTAATGATCCCAGGATTGTGAAATAGAGCCACATGATGGGCTCTGCACTGTGTGTGGAGCCTGCTTAAGATTCTCTCTCCCTCCTCCTCTGTCTCCCCTCACCCCATCAACTCACATGCACACTCTCTCACTCTAAAATTTTTTTTAATAGATCTTAATAGTTAAAGCAGTTAGAAACCGTAGAAAATTTTAGGGATGCCTGGGTAGCTCAGTTGGTTAAGTGACTGCCTTCGGCTCAGGTCATGATTCCGGAGACCTGGGATCAAGTCCCACATCGGGCTCCCTGCTCAGCGGGAAGCCTGCTTCTCCCTCTCTCACTCCCCCTGCTTGTGTTCCCTCTCTCGCTGTGTTTCTCGCTGTCAAATAAATAAAAAAATCTTAAAAAAAAAAAAAAGAGAGACCGTAGAAAATTTTAATTAGAATTTTTTTCCTAATAGGTGAAATTTTTAAATGGAACTGCAATTTATATTTCTACTAATGATTTAAGAGAATCTGTTGCATCTCTCCCTTACAGGAATGAATGCTGCCCGTCATTAATTTTTTGATGAGCTGTACCAAAAACAGTATTTAATTTATAAGTTTTGTTTCTTTCAGTACTGGTGTTTATGCATATTTCCATGTTTGTAGGAATTGCAGTGCCTTTTTCCTGTATTGGCTATTCACATACTTTTTTATTGGTTGTTTTTCTTTTTAAAATCAACTCCTAAGGGCTTTTTGAAAGTTCTTAAGAGAATTCAGGCCAGAGGCCTTTTTTACTTTTCTTCCCATCTTTTGTTTCAGAATATTTGTATTTAACATGTCAGAAAATTAACAAATTATTTTTATATGTAATATGTGTATTACTTTAAATACAGTATCCACTATTTGCCCAATTTTCATATGTATTCTAATATATGTGCTTAATCTCTAAAAGACAAGAGTTTGAATTTTGTCATTATAGGTTGGTAGAATCTTAGAATTAAGATTTGGGGGGCACCTGGGTGGCTCAGTGGCTAAGCCTCTGCCTTCAGGTCAGGTCATGGTCCCGCCTGCTCAGCGGGAAGCCTGCTTCTCCCTCTCTCACTCCCCCTGCTAGTGTTCCCTCTCTGGCTGTGTTTCTCTCTGTCAAATAAATAAAATATTAAAAAAAAAAGATTTGGAAATGCCTTTGGAAATATTTTTTAAAGTTTCTTTTTTTTTTTTTCAGTTAATGAATTCAACGGTAAGAATGGAGGCAATTGTCATAAAATTTTATAGTTGAGCTTAAGAATGAGGTGATATTTATTTAGTAGCTGCTGTATTCCAGTCACTGTGCTAGGCATTTCATAGGCTCATTTTAATTTTCACACGAATTATATCCCTTTGGTTGAAGAAATTTTTTAACAGGGTGTACACTGAAGGTATCCATTGCAACACTTATACTGTTCGAAAGAGCAGCTTTAACTCCTAAGGAGTTAACTGATTTTCTTTAGTACTTGCTAATATAGCTTTATATTTGTGCTATAGCTCAAATATCGGCTTGGTTGGGATTCCTCCACTGTTCTTCATAGTAGTTAACCTAGCCTTAATTTTACAAAGTGTCAGAAAAACTGGAACTTAAATTAATTAAGTGAAAATTATGTATGTACTTTGCTTACAGTGGATTTAATGTAATAGAAGAAATTCAATATTTGCTTTTTAATTTTGAAAAACAATCTTTTCGAAATTAATTAGAATGAAAGAACAATTTGACCACCTAAATTTAAATAGGAATTTTATCTTAAATCTTTTAAGAATTGTATTTTATAGTCCTTTACCTAAAAAAATTACCTTGCCTATATGCAGACAAATTTATATGTGCCTGTTTTACTGAAATAAAGCTGATATGTGAAGTATCATAGATAGAAACTTTAGGAGCACCATGTTCCTGTGGTAGGAAAAAGAATAGTAGAGAAGTATGCCTAGGGCCTTAGAGAATGATTGTATGGTTTGTGCCTTGGCTAAGCTAACGTTAAAGTGGAAACTTGAAATCCAGTCCTGGTTTTCCTTGCCCAACTGAATGTCTTGTCCTAGACCCTTACAGAAAGAGACCCCTCTCCTTCACACAGAAATACAGTGGCTTTGCCAAGCTATTTCCTGTGGAGTTGTGTCCTCCCAGAGGGGGCGCCTTTTCCTAATTTATCTACTAAAATGGTCTCTTTCTAAATCACACAAAGTTGGCATACAGGATGGTGGCAGGCCCTGAATGTATCAATAGTAACATTTGGAAACAGAACGAATTACACAAATAGAGTCTCACTGGTAAATGTTGTCAGGGCCTGAAAATCGACAACTTGAACGTCTTTGAGGCTTTATTAGCAAATAAAATGATTTCTCATTCATGTAACATTTTTTTTCCTGTATATTTATATTATTTTTTTTAATTAATTAATTTATTTTTTATTGTTACTAAAATTTTTTTTTTCCCAGTGTTTCAAGATCATGTAACATTTTATTGCAGGAATTTGATAAGTGGCCTTGATGTCATGATTTAGTTAGTGATCCAGGGTCCATTAATCTTGAGGCTCTGAAATTCTTCAGGGTCAAGTCCTCTGCTGGATCCTTTGCATCTAGCTGATAGAACGGGGACAGAAGAATAGGATTGCACATAGGAGGTCTTGATGAGCCAGACCTGAATGTGGCACATATTACCTCTCCTTATATCCCGTTGACCAAAACTCAGTCAAATGGTCACATCTGGTTTAAGAGGAGGATGGGAAAATCTCATCAATGTGTATGCTTGAAGAAGAGAGGAACATGGATACCAGTATAAAGCTAGTGGTCTGACATATGTATGATTTAAAAATACAGAATTCATTTTTTTTAATCTGAAAGTATCTGTACTGTGTATATTGGGTCAGTATTTTAAGAGAACAATAAAAGTAGTATGTAATTTAACTGATTAGTTCCTTCAATTACACAAATGGTTATGGTAGATCTGGTAATCAAGATAGGAAAGGAAAAATAAAACAGAAAACTTAAATTATGTATTACTTGGCAGCTTGTCTAGAAAAGTGGCTAGAGTGATGAATATTTGCTTATGAAAACCAATAATAGTTGCATTCACTACTGAATAGTGCCTGTTAGTGATTTGATATATGATGCAAAGAAATAAAATATTATATACATGTTAAATATTAATCTGTTGTATGTTTTTAAAGGTTTATAGTACTGGCCTACATTGTTAAATTTCTCTAGTGTTATTAGATCCTTTTAAATGATTCATGTATGTGATCATGTTTTTTGGTACTAGTGTGTTATCTTCTGAGCTCTCCTCTCTCCTGCTTAATTATGCTTTTACTGAATACCTGCTGTGTATAAACCAGTGGAATAAAATTGGGAAAGTAGCATAATTAGGAAATAGGATGCTTTCCATTTAGCATATTAATATAAATTTATATGCTCCAAGTTCTAATGATGTGATGGTCTAGTCATTTGAAATTAGGTATTTTTTAAACTATGAAAAATAGTAGAAGTAAATAAAAATGCAAGGAGGAGAAATGTACACTAAATATATAACTGTGAAGCAAATGCCCATGTAAGTGGTATCTAAAAACAGAAATTTTCCAGCACTCTGGAAACTTTTTTTTTTAAGTTTTTATTTAAATACCAGGTAGTTAATGTACAGTGTGATAACTAGTTTCAGGTATACAATATAGTGATTCAACACTTCCATATAACACCTAGTGCTCATCACAGCAAGTGCACTCCTTAGGCCCCATCACCTATTCACCCATCCACCCATCCACTTCCCGTCTGGTGACCATCCGTTTGTTCTCTGTAGTTAATAGTGTTTCTTGGTTTGCTCCTCTCTCTCTCTTTTTTTTCTCTTTGCTCATTTGTTTCTTAAACTCCACATATGAGTGAAATCATGGTATTTGTCTTTCTCTGACTGACTTATTTTACTTAGCATAAAACTCTTTAGCACTACTAGGTGTTTACCCAGAGAATACAAAAATACTAATTTGAAGGAATACATGCACCCAGAGGTTTTATAGTAGCATTATCTACAATAGCTGAATTACGAAACAGCCTGTGTCCATCAACCAATGAATAGATAAAAAAGAGGTGGTATGTATATATACAATGGAATATTCCTCAGCCATAAAAAAGATTGAGATCTTGCCATTTGCAATGATATGAATGGAGCTAGGAACTTTTTAAAAATTATGTCTTATTTACTTGCCTTCAGAGGTAACTACTACCCAGACATATGATAGTCATTGCTTTTTATTAAGCTATATATGCATTCTTAAAGAGTACAATGCAGTTATTCCTGTTTCTGAGCCTTACATAAATGGAGTCACATTGAACGTATTCTTTGAGTCTTCGTTTGTTCATCATCATGTTTGTAAGATTCAAGGCATGTTTTGTATTTTGCTATAATTTTTTCACTTTCATGCCTGTATAGTTTTCTTTTTAAATTAATTAATTAATATATTTTTAAAGATTTTATTTATTTGGCAGAGAGAAACACAGCTAAAGAGAGAACACAAGCAGGGGGAGTGAGAGAGGGAGAAGCAGGCTTCCCACCAAGCAGGAACCCGATGTATTTATCATTTTCCCATCAATTTGTATTTCTTTTTTTTACTGATTTATAGGAATTCTGTATATATTTGGAGTAAAAGACTTGGTAACCCATATTACTGTGTAGATCATGGGTTTTTTCCTTTTTAATTTACTCTTGGAAATAGTGATTAAGAACTGTGAAAGGTGTGAGATTTTACCCTACTTGAAAGCTAATAATTTTCCTAGATATTGGAAGAAACTAATTGGAATACTCCTAGGTCCAACATGGACTTTATAACTTTATGGCAGTAGCCATAGTGAGTGTCAGCATTTGGATGCTCATTTCCTAAGCTCCAGTTTCCACAGGACTATGCAAATAAGGCCAAATGCCACCATGGGTTGCATTATATGAGGGGAGCCTCTAGTTTAGGGAACCTCAATCTTTTATAATGGACAGTAAGCAAATCTGAATTTTGTCCTGGGAAAGAGCCATTATGTTTACCATACTGGATAGTAACCAAACCTTCCTTTTGCTCCATAGGGAGATCTGTTTCTGTCCTTCAGTGCTGTTTGATATACAGATGTCCTTGAAGAAATAGTTTGGAATAAAGATAGTCATTACACATTTATTATATGTAAAATTATATATCTGTATATATATATTTGTGTATATATATATGTGTATGTGCATATATATATATATATCTGTCTATATATCTGTGCATCAGTTTCTGGGATCTTTTTTACTGGTCTTTCATCCTTATACAAATATGCTGTCTTTTTTTTTTTTTTTAAGCTTTTATTTATTTGACAGAGAGAAACACAGCCAGAGAGGGAACACAAGCAGCGGGGGTGAGAGAGGGAGAAACAGGCTTCCCGCCCAGCAGGGAGCCCGATGTGGGACTCGATCCAGGGTCTCCAGGATCATGACCTGAGCTGAAGGCAGTAGCTTAACCAACTGAGCCACCCAGGTGCCCCACAAATATGCTGTCTTAATTCATACAGCTTTCCAGTAAATTTTGGTATCTAGTATAGCAGATCCTTTCATATTGTTCATCTCTGTTTTTTACTATTCTTAGCCCTTTGTACTTTCCTACAAATTTTAGAATCACTTGTCAAGTTCTGCCAAAAGACCATTTGGGATTTACAAAAAGACCAAATAAGATTGCATTTATTTATAAATCAGTTGGGAAGGGATTGACATTACAAAATGAGATACACAATCAATTACCTTGGCATGCCCCTTCATTTCAAATGTATTTCTATAATGTCTTTCAATAAAAGTTTTATAATTTTCTCAATAGAGGGTTTTAACACTTGTTAAACTTAATCCTGCATACTTAATCTGTATACCATATACTATATCCCCCACATTTTCTGGCATATAAAAACTATAAATAGCATCATCTCAGTTCAGGGCTTATTTTGCCACCAAATGAGTTACAAATAAACTTTGCTTTCACATTATTTTACATTTTGGAATTGTGGACCTTTATTAAAATGGACATCTTTCAAGAAACTCATTTTTTACCTGTTGATCATGTATAGAATTTTGAATTTCCATTTTTGTGTTTAGCATTCTGGTGAACACTTTAAATTCTATTTGTTTACCCTCTATGTAAATAATCATGTTATTTGAGAATTATAGCAGTTTTGTTTCTTTCTCCAATCCTTATACATACAGTCCTCACTTTCCTTCATGCAAGTGCAAGCTTGTGCAAAAATGATGGTGCAAGCTAAAACTGCAAAGTGATCTTAATGGAAGAATTACAATTATTCTGTGACTTTAAAGCACTTTTTATCAAAAATTTCACTGTCATCTATAAAGGTATAAGGAAATAGAAAATAGTAAAACTAGTATTTAGTATACTTAATTTAAAACATTGGAAACTATTGGGGCACCTGGGTGGCTCAGTTGGTTAAGCGACTGCCTTCGGCTCAGGTCATGGTCCTGAAGACCCGGGATCGAGTCCCGCATCGGGCTCCCTGCTCGGCGGGAAGCCTGCTTCTCCCTCCCTCACTCCCCCTGCCTGTGTTCCCTCTCTGGCTGTGTTTCTCTGTGTCAAATAAATAAATAAATAAATAAAATCTAAAAAAACAGAAATACGATTTTATTAAAAAAAAACATTGGAAACTATGAAAATTAAATGTTTTATTTCTTTCTAAAATATTAAGAATAGTTTGAGCATGCTTTTTTTAAAGATAATATCTTTGAGAGCAGTTTTAGGTTCACAGCAAAATTAGGATGAAGATACAGTGATTTCTTATATACCACCTACCCCCCACAAGTATAGCTACCCCTATAGCCAATATCCCCCACCAGAATCGTTTGTGTGTTACAATTGATGAATCTACATTGACATCAAAATCACTCAGAGTCGTGATTTACATTAGGGTTCACTTTGGTGGTGTACATTCAATGATTTTGGACAAATGTGCAGGTACATATATCCATCATTATAATATGCAGAGTAGTTTCATTGTATTAAAAATCCTCTGCTCTCTGTCTACAGTCCATTCCCCTGATCCTGGCAGTCACTGATTTTTTGAAAACTATCCTTATTTTTGTCTTTTCCAAATGTCAGAAAATCGAGTCATACAGTATGTACCCTTTTCATTTTGTCTCTTTTAACTTAGTAATATGTGCTCATGGTTTATCCATGTCTTTTCATGGCTTGTAGCTTATTACTTTTTAGCACTGAATAATCCTCTATTGTCTGGGTATACCACCATTTATTCATTTGCCCACTGAAGTGTTGGTTGCTTCTGAGTTTTGGAAATTATGAATAAAGCTGCTATAAACATCCATGTGCAGATTTTTATGTGACCATAAGTTTTCAACTCCTTTGGGTAAAAACGAAGGAGTATGACATACTTAGTTTTGTAAGAGACTCCCAAACTGTCTTTCCAAGGTAGCTATACTATTTTGCATTTCTAGCAGCAATGTATGAGAATTCCTATTGTTTCACATCCTTGTCAATACTTAGTATTGTCAGTGATCCACATTTTGGCCATTCTTATAGGCATATAGTGGTATCTCGTTGTTTTATTTTGCCTTTCTGTTATGACATATCATGTGGAGCATCTTTTCATATGCTTCTTTGCCATATGTTAATCTTCTTTGGTGACATGTCTGTTAAGGTGTTTGACTCATTGTTAATTGGATTGTTTTCTTATAGTGGAGTTTTAAGAGTTCTTTGTATATTTTGTAAACAGTTCTTTGTAAACAGTTCTTTATCAGATATGCCTTTTGCAAATACTTTCTTCCAGTCTGTGACTTGTCTTCTCAGTCTCTTCCACAGAGCTGAAGTTTTTAATTTTAATGAAATCCAGCTTATCAGTTGTTCTTTCATGGATTTCATATTGTATCTAAAAAAATAACGGTGATGACCACACTCAAGGTCTTCTAGATTTACTCCTATGTTATCTTCTGGAGTTTTATAGTTTTGTATTTTACATGTAGGTATATGATCTATTTTTAAAAAAGATTTTATTTATTTGAGAGAGTGAGAGAGCAGGGGGAGGGGCGGAGGGAGAGGGAGAAGCAGACTTCCCATTGAACAGGGAGCCTGACTTGGGGCTTGATCCTAGGACTCTGGTATCATGACCTGAGCCAAAGAAAGATGCATAACCAACTGAGCCACCCAGGTATCCCAGTACATGATCCCTTTTGAGTTAATTTTTATGAAAAATGTTAAGGTCTGTGTCTAGAATAGGTTTTTTTACATGTGGATGTCTAGTTGTTCCAGTATCATTTGTTAAAGAGACTTTCTTTGCTCCTTTATTTTGCTTTTGCTCTTTCATCAAAGATCAGGTGACTATGTGGCTCTCTCTCTGGGCTCTCCTTTTCTATTGATCTGTCTGTGCATTCACCACTACGGCACTATCTTGATTAGTGTAGCTTAATATTAAATTTTGAAGTGAAATGGTGTCAGTTTCCCAACATTGTTCTCCTCTTTCAATACTGTGTTGACTATTTGGTTTTTTGCCCTTCTATATAAATTTTAGAATCAGTTTGTTGATATCCGCCGAATAACTTGGTAGGATTTTGATTGGGGGGTGTATTGAACCTATAGACCAAGTTGGCAAGGACTGACATCCTAACAATATTGAGTTTTCCTATCCATGAACATGGACTATCTCTCTATTTATTTAGTTCTTTGATTTTTATCAGAGTTTTGTAGTTTACCTCCTATAGATCTTGTATATATTTTGTTATATTTATACTTATTTCATTTTTCTGAGTGCTAATGTAAATGGCATTGTGATTTTAATCTCAAATTCCACTTGTTCATTGGTGTGTAGGAAAGGAAATGCCTTTTTTTTTTAAGATTTTATTTTTAAGTCATCTCTACACTCAACATGGGACTTGAACTGATAACCCTGAGATCAAAAGTGGCATGTTCCACCAATGGAGCCAGCCAGGCACCCCAGAAAATTATTTTTTTATATTAAACTTGTATCCTGCAACCTTACTGTAATTGTTTATTAGTTCCATGAGGGTTTTTGTTGTTGTTGTTGATTCTTTTGTATTTTCTATAGAGGTAATCATGTCATCTGCAAACAAGAAGAGTTTTATTTTTTCCCAATTTGTATATCTTTTATTTCTTTTCCCTGTCATATTACATTAACTAGTACTTCCAGTATGATGTTGAAAAGGAGTGGTGAGAGGGGACATCCTGGTCTTGTTATTGATGTTAGCAGGAAAGGTTTGAGTCTCTTACCATTGATGATGTAGCTGTAGGGTTTTTGTAGATAATCTTTATGATGTTGAGGAAGAACCCCACTATTCCTAGTTTACTGAGAATTTTTATCATAAATGGATGTTGGTTTTTGTCAGGTTCTTTTTTTCACCTATTGATATAATTGTGTCATTTTTCTTTTTGGCCAGTTGATATGATAGATTGCATTAATTGATTTTTAACTGTTGAACCAGCCTTGCATGCCTGAGATAAATCCCAATAGGTTATGATGTATTTTATACATTGTTGGGTTCAATTTGCTATTACTTTGTTAAGGATTTTTGCATCTATCCTCATGATATATATTGGTCTGTAGTTTTCTCCTCTTACAGTGTCTTTGTCTTGTTTGGTATTAAGGTAATGCTACCCTCATAGATTGAGTTAGGGAGTATCCCTTTACTTCTGTTTTCTGAAGGAGATTGTAGAGAATTCATGTAATTTTTTTCCTTAAGTGCTTGGTAAAACTCACCAGTGATATCTGGATCTGGTGCTTTCTGTTGTGGAAGATTATTAATTGTTGATTCAGTATCTTTAGTCACTTGAATATCAGTGGTTTAAATGCATCAATTAAAAGAGACTGTCTACATCCTCACTGGACATATACCAAAAGGGATGGTCAGAGTAGATCAGTAAACAAAACATATGTTGTTGATAACACATATATTGTAGATATAACTATATTTATATATAAATCTGTTCTGGTTATGTTTCTTCTTGTGTGAATTTATGGCAGATTGTGTCTTTCAAAGAATTACTCCATATCAAATGTATGGTCATTGAGTTGGTCATAGTATTCCTTTATTATCCTTTTTATACCCATACAATCTGTAGTGCTATCTCCTCTTTGATTTCTGATACTAGTATTGTTTCTTTTTTCTCTTTTTCTTTTTTTTAACAAAGATTTTATTTATTTATTTATTTGACAAAGAGAAATACAACTAGAGAGGGAACACAAGCAGGGGGGGAATGAGAGAGGGAGAAGCAGGCTTCCTGCTGAGCGATCTGGGGCTCAATCCCAGGACTCTGGGATCATGACCTAAGCCGAAGGCAGACGTTTAACAACTGAGCCACCCAGACACCCCTCTTTTTTCTTTTTCTTAGTTATCCTGGCTAGAGCTTGTCAATTTTATTGATCTTTTCAAAGAACCACCTTTTGTTTCATTGATAATTCTCTAATGGTTTTCTGTTTTCGATGTCATTGATTTTTTTCCCCTCTAATTGTTTTTCTTTCTTTCCTTTCCTTACTTTGGATTGAATTTATTCTTTTTCTCGTTCCCTAAGGTAAAACTTAGATTGTTGATTTTGTATCTTCTAATATATATATTTAGTGCTAACAGATTTCCCTCTGGGCATTGCTTTTGCTACATCCCCCAAATTTTGAAAAGTTGTGTTTTCATTTTTATTTAGTTTCATTTCATTTAAAAATTTCTTTTGAGGTTTCTTTGACTTACGAGTTATTTAGAAATATGTTATTTAATCTCCATGAATTTTGGATTTTCCAGTTATTTTGCTGTTATTGATACCTAGTTTAAGTCATTGTGGTGTGAGAACAGATATATATTTCTTTTCTTTTAAATTTGTTGTGTTTTGGGGCACCTGTGTGGCTCCGTTGGTTAAGCATCTGCCTTCTGCTCAGGTGTCATGATCCCAGGTCCTGGGATCGAGCCCCACAGCCCTGCTGAGCAGGAAGCCTGCTTCTCCCTCTGCCCCTCCCCCTGCCTATGCTTGCATGCACGCTCTCTCTCTCTCTCTCTCTTTCAAATAATAAATAAAATCTGTTGTGGTCTCTCTTTGCACATGTTCCATGTGAACATGAGAAGAAGGTATACTCTGCTGTTCTTGGATAGTTATGTATGGATGTTGGTTATATCCCATTGATTGTTAGTGTTCTTGAGTTCTACTATGTCTTTACTGATTTTCTGTCTACTGGATATGTTTCTTTTTTTTTCTAAATTTTATTTATTTGATAGAAACACAGCCAAAGAGGGAACACAAGCAGGGGGCATGAGAGAGGGAGAAGCAGGCTTCCCACCGAGCAGGGAGCCCAATGTGGGGCTTGATTCCCCGTCTCCGGGATCATGACCTGAGCTGAAGGCAGTCGCTTAACCAACTGAGCCACCCAGGTGCCCCTGGATCTGTTTCTAATAGAGGGTGTTGAAATTCTCCAAGTATGATAGTAGATTCATCTCTTGCTCCTTGAAATGCTATTAGTTTTTACTTCATGTAGTTTGATACACTGTTGTTAAGTGTTTTTATGTCTAATTGTTAATTAAGAATTAAGAATTGTTAAGAATTGATATGTATGATTGAAGAATTGACTCTCTTATCATTATGTAATACCTTTTCTTATTCATGCAACTTTCCTTGCTTTGAAGTCTGCTCTGTCTGAAATTAATATAGCTATCCTGCTTTCTTTTGATTAGTGTTAGCGTGGTATGTTACTCTGCATTCATTTACTTGTAACCTGTGGGTGTCTTTATATCCAAAATGGGTTTCTTTTTTTTTCTTTTTTTTTTTTTTTAAGATTTTGTTTATTTGACAGAAACACAGGCAGAGAGGGAACACAACCAGGGGGAGTGAGAGAGGGAGAAGCAGGCTTCCCGCCAAGCAGGGAGCCCGATGCGGATCATGGGTCTCTGGGATCATGACCTGAGCCGAAGGCAGTCGCTTAACCAACTGAGCCACCCAGGCGCCCCTAAAATGGGTTTCTTAGAGACAGCATATTTTTAGATTTCTTTTTTAAGATTTTATTTATGTATTTGACAGGGAGAGACACAGCGAGAGAGGGAACACAAACAGGGGGAGTGGGAGAGGAAGAAGCAGGCTTCCCAGCGAGCAGGAAGCCTGATGTGGGGCTTGATCCCAGGACCCTGGGATCATGACCTGAGCTGAAGGCAGACACTTAACTAACTGAGTATCCCAGGTACCCCTTTTTGATCTTTTTTATTGACCATCTGACAGTCTATGTCTTTTCATTGGTACATTTAAACCATTGACACAAAACAATGCTTATTGATGTAGTTGAATTTAAATTTACTACATTGGTAACTATTTTCTATTTCTTGCTATATTGTTCTTTCTTCCTATTTTGTCTTCCATTTTCTTTCTGCCTATTGTGGTTTTAGGTGAGCATTTTATATGATTCCAATATCTCTCCTTTCTTAGAATGTTATCTATCTATCTATTAGATATATGTATTATATACCTATGTGTCATATATATATATATATATATATATATATAACTGTTTTTAGTGGTTGCTCTAGAGCCTACACTATACATTTACAGCCAATCCAAATCTACTTTCAAATAACACTATATCACTTTTTGAGTAGTGCATCTTATAATAATAAAATAATCCTAATTCCTCCTTTCCATCCTTGATACCATTGCTGTCATTTATTTCATCTCCACATAAGCATATATAATGTATATACATACATGTACAGTTGACCCTTGAGCAATGAGGGATTAGGAGTATGCAGTCAAAAATCTGCGTATAATTTTTGAGTCCCCCAAAACCTAACTACTAATAACCTGCTGTTGATCAGAGCCTTACCAATAACATAAAGAGTTGATGACTACTTGTTTTATATATTATATACCGTAGTCTAACCATAAAGTGAGCTAGAGAATAGAAAATGTTAAAATCATAAGGAAGAGGAAATAAATTTACAGTACCGTAGTGTATTTATCAAAAAACATCCACTTATAAGTGAACCTGTGCAGTTTAAATCTGTGTTAAGTATCAACTCTATATACATAAGCTATATACCTAAGTATATATAATAGAATAGTACATGGTTGCTGTTATTATTTTGAACAAACTATCACCTGTTAGATCAATTAATAATATGAAAAGTAAAGAATTTTACTTTACCTTCACTTATTCCTGCTTAATGCTCTTTCTTTATGTAGATTCAAGTTTTCCCTTTCTCTAAAGAACTACTTAAAACACTTTTTGTACCTCAGGTCTTTTGGTAACAAATTCCCATCACTTTTGTTTGCCTGATAAAGTCTTTATTTCTCCTTCACTGTTGAAGGGTAATTTAGCAGATTATAAAATTAGATAATAAAATCTAAAAAATAAATATAAAATATTTTACTTCTTGCTTATGTGGTTTCTGAAGAGAAGTTGGTTGTTGGAGCACTCACACATCAAAAAATGAAATCTTGGGGCACCTGCGTGGCTCAGTTTGTTAAGCGACTGCCTTCAGCTCAGGTCATGATCCCGGAGACCCCGGATCGAGCCCCACATCGGGCTTCCTGCTCGGCGGGAAGCCTGCTTCTCCCTCTCTCACCTGCCCTGCTTGTGTTCCCTCTTTGGCTGTGTTTCTTTCTGTCAAATAAAAAATCTTAAAAAAAAAATGAAATCTTGCCATTTGCAGTTATGTGGATGGAACTAGAGGGTATTATGCTAAGCAAAATAAGTCAATCAGAGAAAGACAATTATCATACGATCTCACTCATATGTGGAATTTATTTTTTTTAAAGATTTTATTTATTTATTTGACAGAGAGAAACACAGCTAGAGAGGGAACATAAGCAGAGGGACTGCGAGAGAGAGAGAAGCAGGCTTCTTGCCAAGCAGGAATCCTGATGTGGGGCTTGATCCCGGGTCTCCAGGATCATGACCTGAGCTGAAAGCAGTCACTTAACCAACTGAGCCACCCAGGCGCCCTTCATATGTGGAATTTAAAAACAAAACAGAGGATGATAGGGGAAGAGAGGAGAAAATAAAACAAGACAAAATCAGAGAGGGAGACAAACCATTAAAAGACTCTTAATCATAGGAAACAGAGGGTTGCAGGAGGGGAGGGAAGTTGGGGATGGGGTAACAGGATGATGGCATTAAAGAGGGCACGTGATGTAATGAGCACTGGGTGTTATATAAGACTGATCTTATTAATCACTGACCTCTCCCTCTAAAACTAGTAACACATTATATGTTAATTAATTGAATTTAAATTTAAAAGTGGGGAAAAAATGAAATAGCCAAGACGTAAGAATTTTTGCTGCAAGGATTTTATGTATTCATAGCAACAAAAATAAAAAAAAAATCATCAGTGTTGTTTAATAATTATATAAATCTGAATTTACTGGGAAAAATAGCTATTACATGTTTAAATTCAAGTTATATAAATTATAAAGATACATGCATAAGTGTGTATAAGAACCTTTATTGCAAATAACTATAATAATAAACCATATCTATAAGTCTAAAAGAGGTGTCCATACAAACAGATGTGCTATAAGTGTAAAATAGGAGTTTTTGAAAGCTTAGTAAGAAAGAATAGAAATGTTTCCTATTTTAAAAATATCGGTTACATGCTGAAATTTTGGATATACTGGGTGAAATAATATAAGTTACTAAATTTGAGGGACAACTGGGTGGCTCAGTTAAGCATCTGCCTTCGGCTCAGATCATGATCCCAAGGCCCTGGGATCAAGTCCTGCATCGGGCTTCCTGCTCAGAGGGGAATCTGCTTCTCTCTCTCCTACTCCCTGTCCCTCTGCCTGCTGTTCCCCTGTTCATGCTCTCTCTCTCTCTTTTTCTCTGTCAAATAAATCTTTAAAAAAATTACTAAATTTGAAATTACATATGCAGGGGTGACCGAGCCTGACCGAGGATGGCTGATTTGGTTAAGTGTTCAACACTTGATTTTGGTTCAAGTCATGATCTCAGGGTACTGGGATGGAGTCCAGAGTCAGGCAGGGAATCTGCCTGAGATTCTCTCTCCCTCTGTCTCTGCCCCTTGCTCCACTCACAACTCCTTCTCTCCAAAATAAATATTTTTTTAAAAAAGAAAAGTTGTAACTCTTATCTTTGTTCCTCTATAGGTTAGGTGTTCTCCCCCCACCCCTGGCTTCTTTGAAGATTTTTTCTTTATCTTTGATTTCTTATAGTTTGAAAATGATCTGCCTAAGTGTAGGTTGTTTTTTGTTATTTATCTGGTGTTCTCTGAGCTCTTTGGATCTGTGATTTGGTTCTGATATTCATTTGGGGGAAATTCTCAGTTATTATTGTTTAAAATATTTCTTCTTTTCCTTTCTCACTTTATTATCTTTCTTTTATTTTTATTTTTATTTTTTTTTCAGTGTTCCAAGATTCATTGTTTATGCCCCACACCCAGTGCTCCATGGAATGCTCTCAGTACCCACCACCAGGCTCACCCATCCCCCACCCCCTCCTCTCCAAGACCCTCAGTTTGTTTCTGAGTCAGAGTCTCTTATATTTCATCTCCCTCCCTGATTTACCCCACTTCCCATTTCCTTTCCTTCTCCTATTATCCTCTGTATTACTCCTTATGCTCTACAAGTGAGTGAAACCATACAATACTTGACTTTCTGTTCTTGGCTCATTTCACTCAGCCTAATCTCCTCCAGTCCAGTCCATATTGCTATAAAAGTTGGGTATTCATCCTTTCTGATGGAGGCGTAGTATTCCATTGTATATATGTTCCACATCTTCTTTATCCATTCATCTGTTGAAGGCACCTTGGCTCTTTCCACAGTTTGGCGATTGTGGCCATTGCTGCAATGAACATTGAGGTACATATGGCCCTTCTTTTCACTACATTTGTATCTTTGGGGTAAATACCCAGTAATGCAATTGCAGAGTCATAGAGTAGCTCTATTTTTAATTTTTAAAGGAATCTCCACACTGTTTTCCAAAGCAGCTGCACCAGCTTGCATTTCCACCATCATTGTAAGAGGGTTTCCATTTCTCCACAGCCTCTCCAACACTTGTTGTTTCCTGACTTGTTAATTTTGGCCATTTTGACTGGTGTAAGGTGGTATCTCAATGTGGTTTTGATTTGGATTTCCCTGGTAGCTAGTGATGACGAGCATTTTTTCATGTGTCTGTTAGCCATTTATATGTCTTCTATGGAGAAATGGCTCTTCATGTCTCCTGCCCATTTTTTTTTTATTTTAAAAATTTTATTTTATTTTTTCAGTGTTCCAAGATTCATTGTTTATGCCCCACACTCAGTGCTCCATGCAGTACCTGCCCTCAGTACCCACCACCAGGCTTTCCCATCCAAGACCCTCAGTTTGTTTCTGAGTCCAAAGTCTCTCATATTTTGTTTCTTTCCCCGAATTACCCTACTTCCCATTTCCTTTCCTTCTCCTACTGTCTTCTATATTACCCCTTATGCACCACAAGTAAGTGAAACCATGTGATACTTGACTTTCTCTACTTGGCTTATTTTACTCAGCATAATCTCTTCCAATCCTGTCCATGTTGCTACAAAAGTTGGATATTCATCCTTTCTGATGGAGGCATAGTATTCCGTTGTATATATGTACCACATCTTCTTTATCCATTCATCTGTTGAAGGCACCTTGGCTCTTTCCACAGTTTGGTGATTGTGGCCATTGCTGCAGTGAACATTGGGGTACATATGGCCCTTCTTTTCACTACATCTGTATCTTTGGGGTAAATACCCAGTAGTGCAATTGCAGGGTCATACGGTAGCTCTATTTTTAATTTTTTAAGGAATCTCCACACTGTTTTCCAAAGCGGCTGCACCAGCTTGCATTCCCACCAACAGTGTAAGAGGGTTCCTCTTTCTCCACAGGCTCTCCAACACTTGTTGTTTCCTGTCTTGTTAATTTTGGCCATTCTGACCGGTGTAAGGTGGTGTATCTCAGTGTGGTTTTTATTTGAGTTTCTCTGATAGCTGGTGATGATGAACATTTTTTCATGTAAGCCATTTGTATGTCTTCCAAGGAGAAGTGGCTCTTCATGTCTCCTGCCCATATTTTGATGTGGTCATCTTTTTGGATGTTGAGTTTGAGGAGTTCTTTATATATCTTGGATATCAACCCTTTGTCTGTAGTGTCATTTGCAAATATCCTCTCCCATTCCGTGGGTTGCTCTTTGTTTTGTTGACTGTTTCCTTTGCTGTACAGAAGCTTTTTATTTTGATGAAGTCCCAGAAGTTCATTTTTGCTTTTGTCTCCTTTGCCTTTGGAGACGTGTCTTGAAAGAAGTTACTGTGGCTGATGTCAAAGAGGTTACTGCCTGTGTTCTCTTCCAGGATTTTTTTTTTAAGGATGTATGTATGTATGTATGTATGTATGTATGTATGTATGTATTTGACAGAGAGAAACACAGCTAGAGAGGGAACACAAGCAGGGGGACTGAGAGAGGGAGAAGCAGGCTTCCTGCCGAGCAGGGAGCCTGATGCGGGGCTCGATCGTGGGACTCCAGGATCATGCCCTGAGCTGAAGGCAGTCACTTAACCAACTGAGCCACCCAGGCACCCCTCTCTTCCAGGATTTTGATGGATTCCTGCCTCATGTGGAGGTCTTTCATCCATTTCAAGTTTGCTTTGTGTGTGGTGTAAGAAAATGGTCTAGTTTCATTCTTCTATACATAGCTGTCCCATTTTCCCAGCACCATTTATTAAAGAGGCTGTCTTTTTTCCACTGGATATTTTTTCCTGCTTTGTTGAAGATGATTCGACCATAGATTTGGGGGTCCATATCTGGACTCTCTATTCTGTTCCATTGGTCTATTTGGCTGTTTTTGTGCCAGTACCATGCTGTCTTGGTGATCACAGCTTTGTAAGAAAGCCTGAAGTCAGGTAACTTGATGCCCCCAGCTTTGTTTTTCTTCTTCAACAATTCCTTAGTGATTCAGGGTCTTTTTGGGTTCCATATAAATTTTAGGATTGTTGTTCCAATGCTTTGAAAACTGTTGGTGGAATTTTGACTGGAATGGCATTGAAAGTATAGATTGTTCTGGGCAGTATAGACATTTTATCAATGTTTATTCTTCTGATCCATGAGCATGAAATGCTCTTCCATCTTTTTGTGTCTTCTTCAGTTTCTTTCACGAGTGTTCTGTAGTTCCTCGAGTACAGATCCTTAACTTCTTTGGTTAAGTTTATTCCTAGGTATCTTATGGTTTTTGGTGCTATAGAAAATGGAATCGATTCTCTGATTTCCCTTTCTATATTTTCATTGTTAGTGTATAAGAACGCAACTGATTTCTGTGCATTGATTTTGTATCCTGCCACATTACCGAATTGTTGTATGAGTTCTGGTAGTTTGGGGGTAGAGTCTTTTGGGTTTTCCACCTAGAGTATCATGTCATCTGCAAAGGGAGAGAGTTTGACTTCTTCTTTGCCAAGCTAGATACCTTTTATTTCTTTCTGTTTCTGATTGCTGTTGCTAGGACTTCTAACACTATGTTGAACAGTAGTGGTGAGAGTGGACATCCTTGTCTTGTTCCTGATCTCAGAGGGAAGGCTGTCAGTTTTCCCCTGTTGAGAATGATATTCGCTGTGGGTTTTTCATAGATGGATTTTATGAGGTTGAGGAATGTTCCCTCTATCCCTATACTTTGAAGAGTTTTAATCAGGAATGGATGTTGTATTTTGTCAAATGCTTTTTTTGCATCACTTTATTCTCTTTCTGGTATTCCCATTATGCATATGTTATACCTTTTATAGTTGTCCCATAGTCCTTGGATTTTTTTTTCTTTCATCTTTATTCTCTTTGCTTTTCCATATTCAGAGTTACTAATGATATATTCTAAAGCCCAGAGATTTCTTTCCTCAGCCATGTCCAGTCTACTAGTAAGCCCATCAAAGCATTCTTCATGTCTTTTAGTTTTTTGTTTTGTTTTGTTTTGTTTTTTTAACTCTAGCATCTCTTTTTGTTTCTTAGGATTTACAGTTCTCTGTTTGCAGTGCCCATCTTCCTTGTATGCTGTCTACTTTATCAGAGCCCATGGCATATTACTCATAGTTGTTTTAAATTCTTTTTTGACAATTCTAACATCCCTGCCATTTCTTTCTCTCCTTTTTTTTTTTTTTTTTCATCCCTGCCATTTCTAATTCTGATACTGGATCTGTCTCTTATAATGTATTTTTGCCTCTCATTATGCCTTGTAATTTTTTCTTATCAGACTGGGTAAAGGCACTGCTCTGGATAGGTCTTTGGTAATGTGGTATTAAAGTGGAGCTTGAGGGGGAGTGTACTATAGTTGATTAGGTCTTTGTCTTCATGAGCCTGTTTCCTTGAACTGTGAATTTCACAAGTATTTCTCATTATTTTTCTCCTCCCTTAGGTGGGTTGGGATGCCTTGAGTAGACTGAAATTGGATAATTTCCTTCTCCTACATGGCTGGGTAGAGTGGACTAAAGTTAGATATTTCCCTTCCTCCCAGGTCACCTAGGCACTGAATATACTTCAGCGGGTTAAGGTTTAGTTTACTTGTTTCTCCCGAGGGCGGCCCTTGTTAAGAACTGAGTGCTCTGACATACTGAAGATGATTTCTTTTTCTCTCCCTCTGTTGGCAATCTTGGGTCTAAATATCTTCTCTGATATTTACTATGGGAACCTGATTGAGCTTTGTGCAAGGTAAATTACACAAAACTGTAGGGTTATAGAGGGACTGTGACTGTGTCCCCCTGATTTTTAATTATAGCTGTTCACAAAGAGCCTAGAATTTGTTAGTTACTATTCATATTTTCCTACTGGGCACTATTTTCCAAAGAGGTTTCCATTTGGGAGTCTCTATGCTGGTAAGTCATGACTGTGTGTATTTGCCTTTGTCCCAGTCTCGGAGGCAGCAGTTTGCCCTGGGTCCTTTTTACTCTTCAGCTCCAGGAAGGAGTTGTTTAGTCTCTTCAGCTTTGTACTTCTTATTAGGACAGGGTTGTGACTTACAAACTCTTTACATTTGAAACCAGAAACTGGAAGCACTGCCCAAGGATCAGTGATTGCCTTCTTCTTGTCAGATATTTTGGTGAATTGTTATGCTCTTTTCTGTATTAAGCTTAGAACATCTAACATTTATCCTTTGCACTTTCATTATCATGAAATATCTCGGAGAGTTTGTGTAATGTGAACATTTTTTTTTTTTTTTTTTTTTTTTGCCAGCAGTATTCATCTGGGAGAACTGCATCCTTCTCACACTCTTTTTCTTCGTTTATGTCAGTATGTTTACTGTTCACCTTCTGGCTGCATATCTAGAGTCTCTAAAATGGCAACAATGTCAATATTCCTCTAGTTAGCTATATCTTTATATTTGGTTAGAATTTCACCTCCAGCATCATCACTTTTTGTTTCATTGCTGCCCTTTCATCTTTGTTGACTAATTCCATCTATTGATTATATATTTTTATAAACTGTCAAGTGTGTTTATCACTGTAAGACAAAGAAGCAATATAGTTACATCTTTTAAGATTTTATTTATTTGACAGAGAGAAACACAGCCAGAGAGGGAACACAAACAGGGTGAGTGAGGGGAGGGAGAAGCAGGCTTCCCGCTGAGCAGGGAGCCCAATGTGGGACTCAGTCCCGGGTCTGCGGGATCATGACCTGAGCCAAAGGCAGTCGCTTAACCAACCGAGCCACCCAGGCGCCCCTATAGTTACATCTTTACTGTCTGTGTGTGAACTGAATAACAGGTGCACAATGAACAATACTGACAAGACTTTGAAAGAAGGGATGAGATTGGTCACTGATCATAATTGGTATCTATATTAGCAGTGATTTGGGGACCAAAGAGCTAGCACTGAAGTCTGTGCTTTATACAGTTAGGGGTATAAAGTTTAGTATGTCATGGTAACTAAAATTAAAACTGTCCTTGGGAGAGTTGTAATGTAACTAAACTGTAGTAATTGAAATTTACTTGGAACTATGCAAAATGAGGCCTGGCTGAAACTTTTTCTTTTTCTAGCTTTGTCTCTCTGGCAAGGGCCTCCAGTACATTGTTGAATGAAGGTGGCGATTACAGCATCCTTGTGTTATTCCTGGTCTCAAAGGAAGGCTGTTTATGTATTTGTTTGTTTGTTAATTATTTTTTAGAGAGTGCGTGCATGTTCTTGGGAGCCGAGAGTGGGGGTAGAGGAAGAGAGAGAATCTCAAGCAGACTCCACACCTGGTGAGGGCCCCCCCGTGTGGGGCTTGATCTCATGACCCTGAGATCATGACCTGAGCCAAAATCAAGAGACAGGTGTTTAACCAACTGAGCTACCCCATGCCCCTCATAGGAAGACCTTTTTAATCTTTCAAGTATAATTGCTGTAGATTTTTTTATATATATCAGGTTACCTGTTTAAGAATTTTTATCATGAATGGGTGTTGGATTTTACCAATTGCTTTATCTGTTGATTGTATGATCTTTAACTACAAAATTGTGGCAGATGATATTACTTGATCTGTCTAATGCGAAGCCAAGTTTGCATTCTTGGAATAAAACCCATTTGGTCTTTGTGTTTTAGCTTTTCTGTGTAATTTGGATTTGATTTGTTAGTATTTTTTCACAAGTAAATTGGATTGCAATTTTCCTTCTCATACTTTTTCTTCTCAAATTTTGATATCAGGGCTTCATAAAATTAGTTGAAGAATGTTCCCTTCTTTTGCCTTCTTGAAGAGTTTTTCTAAGATTGGAATTACTTCTTTTTCCATTTTTAGGAAGTTCTTTTTGGTGAAGCCTACTGGGATCTGGCTTTTCTTTCTGGGAAGATTTTAAATTACTTTTTATTTTCTTTAATGGCAATATGACTGATGAGTGTGTCTGTTTTTTCTCATGTAAGTTTTGGTAAAATAATGTTTTTTCCTAGGAATTTGTTTTGCTTGATATTCAAATTTATTGGCATAGGTGCTCATAATAACTTTGTTTTTTCTTTTATATTATGCAGCTTCTTTAATAATTTCTTTTTTTATCCCAATGTTGATTATTTATGCTTCATTTTTCTTGAACAGTCTCACCAGAGGTTTGTCAATTTTATTATTCTCTTTAGGGAATTAACTTTTGGCTCTATTGATCTTTTCTGTTATATGTTATATTTCTGTTTATTCATTTATGGTTTTACCTTATTTTCTTCCTTCTGTTTTCTTAGGGTTTAATCAGCAGTTCTTTTTCTAACTTATTGGAAGAGGGAGGAATGCTTAAATTGATTTTTAGATTTTCCTTTTTACAAATATAGGAATATATTTTTTTTCTCTAAATGTTACATTGACATTCCATAAGTCTTATTATATAGTGTTTACTTGTTCAGTTGAACATACTTTCTGACTTCCATTGTGATTTTTCCTTGGATCAGTGGTTTATTTAGAGGTGTGTTTATTTTTTTTAAACATTCTTTATTGAAATACACACACACACACCCACACACACACACACACATATATAAAACGTAGACATGTGCATAATTTTTAGTATGAAGCTGACATACCCTTTGTGAACTTCTACCCAGATGAAGAACTAGAAGTTTAACAGTCGAAGCTTCCCTTTTCCCATTTTGTCACAGACCACCCCCCTAAAAAGTAATGATTAACTTGACTTCTAACAGTTATGTTTGTTTTGCCTGATTTTAAATTATCTAAATGGAATAATACAGCAAATACTCTTTCGTCTGACTTCTTTTAGTCAACCTTATATTTGTGAGATTCTTTTTAAAAAAATTATTTATTTATATGATAGAGAGGCACAATGAGAGAGGGAACACAGAGGGAGTGGGAGAGGGAGAAGCAGGCTTCTTGCTGAGCAGGGAGCCTGATGCAGGGCTCGATTCCAGGACCCTGGGGCATGGCCTGAGCCGAAGGCAGACACCTAACAACTGAGCCACTTAGGCACCCTTATTTGTGAGATTCTTAATGTGTTGTTTAGTGTAAGTAAATTTCATTCCTATTGCTGAGAAATATTTATTTATATGAATTGCCACAATTTATCTGTTCTGTTGATGAGTACTTGGCTTGTTTCCAGTGTTTCACAGTTGAGAGAAGTGTTGCTTTGAGCATTTCCATAGATGAAAATTTGTATGCATTTCTACTGGGTATATACCTAGGAGAGGAGTCATTGGGTATGTATCTCTGTCTCATTACCAGATATAGCCAAATAGTTCCTCAAAGTTGTCCAATATACACTCTCACCAGCAGCATATGGGAGTTCCAACTGTTTCGTATCTTTGCCAAGTCTTGATATTTTTAGCTTTTAAAATTTTAGCTATTCTGGTTATTAATCTTTGTGTAAATTTTAGAGAGAACCATACTGTTTTCCTTTGTGTAGACATCTGCCTAAGCCTGCTTGCTGCTTAGCCTCTTGGTTCATTTAATGTTATTTCTCTAACTAGCCTATGAATTTAATTTTTATGTTCCTGACCTCATCTAATGTATGGTTATTGACATCTGGAAGAGTATTCATTTGAAGCATATTTGTTACACCCCTACTTTACTCTCTGATGCCATTGTCAGACAGAAAAACACGCTATTTAAACCAGAGTCTGACTGAATAGAGTAGATCGAGTTCCTCAGTAATATACTTATATTTATATTTGTATTTATATTTAGTAAAAAGATCATGGGACACTACATAAAAAACTAATGATGTACTGTATGGTGACTAATGTAAAAAAAATAACAGATTATTGAGATATAAGTCACATACCATATAATTTACCTTTTAAAGTATGCACCTCAGTGGGTTTGGTATATTCACAGAGTTGTGCAACCATCACGTCAATCAATTTTATAACATTTTTACCTGCCGAAGAGCAACCCTCTACTTATGCTGTACACCTGAAACTAATATAACATTGTATGTCAACTCTACTTCATTTTAAAAAAAGAAAGAAAGAAATCCTGTACTCATTAGCAGTCACCCCCTATTTTTCTCATCAATTTCTCCATCTCTGGGCAGCCACCAATATACTTTCTGTCTCTATGGATTTGCCTAATCCAGACATTTCATATAAATGAAATCATGTAATATGTGGTCCTCTGGCTTCTTTTACATAGCATACTGTTTTCAAGGTTCATCCATATTATAGCATGTATCAGTACTTCAGTCCTTTTTATTACTAAATAATATTTCATTGAATGGATATACCTATGGATGTATCACATTTTATTTACCCATTCATCAGTGGAGGACATTTGGGTTTTTTTCACTTTGGCACTATTATGAATAATGCTGTGGTGAACATTCATATACAACTTTTTAAGTGGGTATATATTTTGTCAGGTGTACAATTAAGAGTGGAAGTGCAAGTCATTAGATAACTGTATGTTTAACATTTTCAGGAACTGCCAAATTGTTCCCAAAGGCTACACCATTTTACATTTTCATCAGCAACTGTGTGAGGGTTCTAGTTTTTCCATATTCTCCTTAGTTTTTCCTCCTCCTCCTCCTCCTCCTCCTCCTCTTCCTCCTCCTTTCTTCCTTCTTCCTTCTTCCTTCTTCCTTCTTCCTTCTTCCTTCTTCCTTCTTCCTTCTTCTTCCTTCTTCTTTTAGCCATCCTGGTGAAGTGGTAGGGAATGTTTTAAAAATAGTAAATAGAATCTACCATTCTCAGCTTGTGTGTTTGTCTACTCTGTACTTACATCAGAATATATTAAAAACATTTTTTTAAAAATTCAGATATTTCTCTCACTAGCTGCTGTTAGGTTCCTTGAGGGTAAAGATTGTGATCTACTCATCTGTTTGAATTAGGACCAAGGAAAGAACGCTTGAGTGATTGAATGTGTTAAAGTAAGTACTTCAAGAGATATAAGCAAAGTGCTTTTTGAGAGTTTACTAGAAGAAACAATCATTTCAAAGCTGGAGCTAAATCATTTTTTTTCTTTTTCTTTTATTACATTATTTTATTTTTTCAGTGTTCCAAGATTCATTGTTTATGTCCCACACCCAGTGCTCCATACAATCTGTGCTTTCAGTACTGGCCACCACGCTCACCCATCCTCCCCGCCTTCCAAGACCCTAAATTTGTTTCTGAGTCCAAAGTCCCTCATGTTTGATCCCCCTTCCTGATTCACCCTAGTTCACATTTCCTTTCCTTCTTCTATTGTCCTCCATATTACTCCTTATGCTCCACAAGTAGGTGAAACCATATGATATTTCACTTTCTCTGTTTGGCATATTTCACTCAGTGTAATCTCCTCCAATCCCGTCCATGTTGATACAAAAGTTGGGTGTTCATCCTTCCTGATGGAGGTGTATTATTCCATTGTATAGGACCATATCTTCTTTATCGATTCGTCTGTTGAAGGGCACCTTGGCTCTTTCCACAGTTTGGCGATTGTGGCCATTGCTACTATGAACATTGGGATACATATCACCTTCTTTTCACTACATCTGTGTCTTTGGGGATAAATACCCAGTCACGCAATTGCAAGGTTATAGGGTTGGAGCTAAATCATTTTAACAAAGAGTTTTGAGGGGCGCCTGGCTGGCTCAGTCAGTAGGTTGAGACTCTTAACCTCAGGGTCTTGAATTCAAGCCCCACATTGGGCATAAAGCCTACTAAAATGATTTTTAAAAAATAATAGACTTGTGGTGCATAAGGACAGTAGGAGAAGGAAAGTAAATGGGAAGTAGGGTAATTCAGGGAGAGAAACGAAACATGAGAGACTTTGGACACAGAAACAAACTGAGGGACTTGGAGGGAGGGGGTGAGGGGATGGGAGAGCCTGGTGGTGGGTACTGAGGGCACCTATTGCATGGAGCATGGGGTGTGGGGAATGGGCAATGAATCTTGGAACACTGAAAAAATAAAATAAATTTAAAGTTAAAAAAAATTTTTTTTAAAAATAAAAATAGTTTTGAATATTATTTTGTTTTATGGACAGTGGAGTTTATATTAAGTGAATCTTAGGTGAGTGATACTATTTAGGTTAAAGAGATTATGGTTGGTTTAATTTTAACAATACATTTATTCTTGACTAAAATTTAAAAATTTGTAATATTTTAAAATAACGTATTTGACATCTGTGAAGAACATCATAATTTCTGTTTCTAAGCATTTGAGGAAAATCCTCCCTTAAACGAATTTAGGGGAGAGGGACTTGGTCATATTTTATGGCATAACATGAGTTCTGGACACTGTTGAGTTCCATGTAAGTAGAGAAAGTAGTAAAATCTTATGCCTTTTACTAAATAAAGCAGATAATGTCCCTCTTATCATACAAAGGAGGGAATTTGAGGGGTGAGTAGGGAAAGAGAGGTGAGAAAAGGGAAAAAATACTATTTTTAAATCATGTAGAATAAAAAATCCAACAGCAATAATATTGAAAAAAACCTCTAATTCTAGAAAGAATTGTAAAATCAGGTGTTAGAGCAGATAACTTGAAAACTGCTGTTTAGAAACTAAGGAACTGATGACATAGAGTCAAAAACAAGACCTAAAAAACTTTGATAACAGCGATAATAGTAAAGGTTAGGAAACAGTGTTCCCTTGTCAGTGTTATACTTCAGATCTGATGGGTTTCTGTCTTCAGCCTGTTTCATTTTGCCCCCGGGGAAAAAAGAATGCTATACATATATGTAAGAAGGGTTCTTATCCCATGCATTTGCCAGAGAGTATTTATCTCCTCCTTATGAGATGCAGGGTCAGAAGTTAATACATTTACAGAAATGTATTTTTTATTGGCAAGGGATGGTGTAACCAACAGAAGAGACTTTGTATTGATGCCCAAGGCAGAGCTGGTTAGCAAGGGAAGCTTGGGGGAGAGATGGAATAGTCTGTGTATGGTGTTTGAATGATATGTGTACCTCAGACACATCCTGGCAGCACTCTCATATCACACATACAGCATGTAGCCTTTTTAGATCAGCTTCTTTCACCTAGTAATATGCATTTAGGGTCCCTCTGTGTCTTTTCATGTCATGTGTTTATGTGTGTGTGTGTTTGTACATCTCACACATATTGTAGTAGTGCCCTTAATGAAAACATTCTGCCTCCAGCAAGAAAAAACTGCTTGTTTTTCCACATGACTGCAGAACAATTATAGCTTCTACTAGGAGCCCTTCTCCTGTTCCTGGGAAAATAGCTGGGTTGGCTGGCATTTGCATAATCGTCTTTAGGGCTATTGTGGGCGGGTTTGGGCTGCTGACACAGAGCTGCATACTGGCCACCTGTCCAGAACAAATGAACTCAGCCTTTGTGCAGCATTAGTATCTGTTTCTCCACAGTGTTATTTCTGAGTAATGGATAATTTGATTAAAATATTATGAAACTGTTATTTAGGAAATGTTTGTGTTGAACTTAATTCTTCCATTTTGAAAGAGAGAAATTTGCCTCTTCCACTGGCACAACTATATTTTTCTATGCTCTCTCTGGCATAGTTTTTAACTGCTTTTGTGAAATTATCCTCATGAATATTAATTAGGGATGTGAGAATTTAAAAAGAAACTTCAAAATGATTTGTATTCATCCTTCTATAAATTATAAATTAAGTGTTGTCTAATGTTTTCTAGGAGTCCATTGCATTTATGTGGAATAATTAATTAAACATTTTAGTCTGGAAAGGAAGAAGAAATATCTACAGTCTCGAAATACTAACTGATCCTACTTCATTTATTTTCCTTGATAGTTAACCCCGTATAGGATATTTTTGTCCTAGCAATGCTATGTTGACTAATTTTATTAATCACGTATATTCAGTCTGTGATGGGAAATATCTTAGTTTTTTGAAAATTACATGTGACATTATGTTGCTATTTCTCATACATAATGACGAACTGAATCGAATTTTGATGTTACAATTAAGTTGTCATTGATAGGCCAATAATCATACAAGAAAAGTCTCAGTATCAAATAAGCTGTCAGTGAATTAGTAAACATTAAAAAATTACTTGCCAGAGTTATTTTTGGGCAAAATCTGCATAGTTGTGACAGTAATCACTCTCCGAGTTCTAGTTAAATATTATTGAATGGAAGATTGACTACTATTAGGAGACATTATCAAATACCTAGAGTATACACATCAAGTACTTTATATATACCATTTCATTTGAGTAATTTGACAATCTATCTTTTGAGATAAATGATATTATTTTTAATAGACTTTAATTTTTAACAGTTTTAGTTTCATAATATTTTTTTTTAAAGACTTTATTTATTTGACAGAGAGAGAGATCACAGTAGGCAGAGAGGCAGGCAGAGAGAGAGGAGGAAGCAGGCTCCCCGCCGAGTAGAGAGCCCGATGCCGGCCTTGATCCCAGGACCCTGAGATCATGACCTGAGCCGAAGGCAGAGGCTAACCCACTGAACCACCCAGGCACCCTTCATAGTAGTTTTGAGCAATAAATACAGTTCCCATATATCCTCTGTCCACCGCCCCCCCACATGCCCAGCCTCTCCCACTAACAACATTCCCCACCAGTGTGGTACATTTGTTACAACCCATAAACCTACAATCGATACATCATTATCACCCAAAGTCCATGGTTTACATTATGGTTAACTTTTGGTGTTTTGGTAAGTCTATAATGACCTGTGTCCAGCATTATAGTATCATACAGAGTAATTCCACTGCCCTGAAAACCTTACGTGGTCCTTTTTACTGTCTCCATAGTTTTGCCTTTTCTAGAATGTCATATAGTTGGAATCAGTACGTAGCCTTTCAGATTGGCTTCTCTCATACAGTAACATGCATTTAAGTTTTCTGTGTGTCTTTTCATGACTTGATGAATGAGACTAAAGCTGAGATCAAGTAATTGCCTCAATCTACACATATATAATACATATCGCACCTGAGAACAAAGGCCGTGATTTAAATCAGTAATGTGTAGAGTGGGTTGTTCATGCTGTTGGGGTGTACAAGATGATTACATATACATTGAGGGGTTTTTATTAGCATACTCACTGTTTGCCTTCATGTGTAGATGTAACAGTTTTCATCTGATTCAATGGATTTACAAGTGATATTTTCTAATTTAAATTAAGCTGTCTGACAAACTGGACAAATAACTTTGAAATATCACTGGGAAAACCATAACTCATTGAGGATAATTTTAATAATACAAACATCAAGAGAAGAGCAGAGGTGACATTTCTCTTAAAGCTGTTCCTCAGCTTAATAAGAAAGTGAAAACTATGGTAGCTCAAATAGACTGAAGAAAGTAAGCCAAAAATAACTTGTAATTACATAGGAGACCATTTAATAATGGATGTATTACCATTTTCATAATGAGGAGCTTTACCCTAAACTTACAACTATCTTGAAATAGTAGTCATTGATATCTATGAACCAAGCACATTGGAAAAACATTAAAAAAATTCATCATTGCACATTTATGTCATTCCTTTAAATTTGTGCTTTGTTATGTTTTATAATCTGCATAATATATAAATATAAAATATCTCATCATGATTTATAACTAAATATACATATTTTAAGGACATTTTTTTACTCACTTTTTTTACTGATGAGTTGTACATTTAAAAAAGTTTGGAGATCCCTAGTTGTATTAGTACATTTTCAAAGGTCTCGTGCCAATTAAAAAAGTAAATTATTTCGGTTTTGTACCCTTCCTCCTTTTCAATTTATCTGGATTCTCATTATCTTCTCTTCCTTATTTGAAAGAGGCTTCATATTTCTAGCCAACTTTTCATCTGTATAATCATAACCCTAACTCTTTCCAGTTATGTTGACCTTATTTTTATAACTCTTATCCATTTTCTCTTGATGTCCTGATGTTCTTTTCTTTTTTCTTTTCTTAAGATTTTATTTATTTATTTGACAGAGAACAGTGAGAAAGGGAACACAAAGCAGGGAGACTGGAAGAGGGAGAAGCAGACTCCCCCGCTGAGCAGGGAGCCCAATGTGGTCCTTGGTCCCAGGACTCTGGGATCACCACGACCTGAGCAGAAGGGAGAAGCTTAATGACTGAGCCATGCAGGTGTCCCCACCCTCCAGCTTTTTAAAGCATTCTCTCCTGATTTTCAATCCTTCTTTTCTCCACTGGCTTCTTCTTTCAGCCTATAAGTTTTTCTTCCATTTGTAAATTAACAAAGAAAATCCTCTCTTTAACATACCTCTTATCAAACTTCTGTATTCCTTTTATATATTTTGTGTTTGAAGATTTATACCCCCTGAGCTTTTTTGAGAGCTGAGATCATATGAGAATCATCTCTATTCTTTCCAGTGCCCAGTATAATATGGCCTAGGGTGAATCTTTTCTAAATAAGTATTTATTGTGTGATGAACATTTATTTCATAGATATAGCACAGTATTTGGCAGAAAGGCATAGCCCTTACTCTGTAGAAAGTTAGGCTCTGTTAGGAAGGTAAGACTGTTTATGAGGAGTCTGAAGATAAAGTCCAGGTTAAACAGATTGTTTCCTTCCCAAGCTAGTTTTTTTTTTTTTTTTAAATCTTACCCCCAAATAACATTTTGTCATGAAAAGAGTGAAATTGTACATTTTTAAAAGATTTTATTTATTTGGGGGAGAGAGAGAGAACGAGCGAGGGGGGAGGGACAGGACACATGGGGAGGGGAAAGCAGGCTCCCCACTGAGCAGAAAGCCAGATGCAAGGTTTGATCCTAGGACCCTGAGATCAACCTTGATCATGTCCTGAGAGGAAGACAGACACTTAACTGACTGAGCCACCCAGGTGCCCCAAAATTGTGCATCTTTAAAAAGCAAAATATTAATTTATTCATCTACTATGAATCTCAGTTCTAGAGCAGAAAAATGGTTTCATTTCAAAATAAGGTAGAATAAGGGCACCTGACTGGCTCAGTTGGAGGAGCAGGTGACTCTTGGTTTCAGGGTTATGAATTCGAGCCCCCTGTTGGGTGTAGGGATGATATACATACATACATTTAAAAAAATAAGGTAGATTAATAATTGAATATTTGGTCTTATTTAATGAACTAAGCTAAATCAAATGAGCTAGTCTTTGAGGAAAAGGTAGGATTTGTAGTAGAGGGTATTATTACACTTGAAAGTGATTATAGATAAAAATAAGCAGTGTTCCTCACTGTGGGGATTTAAATGATAAGAAAGAAGTAGGGAGATAAGCTAAGTTGATACCATTTGATAGAAGGTGGTAAACACTAGGCCAGGGTCCTTAGAGAAGCCACGCCCTGCCAAGCCAAGCCAAAAAACCCCCCAAAAAAACAAAAAAACAAAACAAAACAAAAACAAACCAAGTTCTGGAAAAAGAACACTGAAGTGAGAGTCATATTATTTGTATGGACTTATTGGCCTTCTAACTTAGTGAGAAATTTTGAATAAGTTCCCAGTATATATATATATATATATATATATATATATATATATATATATATATATATATATATATATATTTTTTTTTTTTTAAGATTTTATTTATCTGACAGAGAGAGACACAGCAAGAGTGGGACCACAAGCAGGGGGAGTGGGAGAGGGAGAAACAGGCTTCCCTGCTGAGCAGGGAGCCTGATGCGGGGCTTGATCCCAGGACCCTGGGACCACAACAAAAGCCAAAGGCAGATGCTTAACGACTAAGCCACCCAGACGCCCCAGTTCCCAGTATTCTTCATCTGAATTCAACTAGATAAATCTAAGTTCTCTTTTAGAATCAGTCATCAAAATTTCTTTTTTTGTTGTTTTCATTTTTTTTTTACTTTAAATTTATTTTATTTTTTCAGAGTTCCAAGATTCATTGCCCATTCCCCACACCCCATGCTCCATGCAATAGGTGCCCTCAGTACCCACCACCAGGCTCTCCCATCCCCTCACCCCCTCCCTCCAAGTCCCTCAGTTTGTTTCTGTGTCCAAAGTCTCTCATGTTTCGTTTCTCTCCCTGAATTACCCTACTTTCCATTTACTTTCCTTCTCCTACTGTGTTCTATATTACTCCTTATGTACCACAAGTAAGTGAAACCATGTGATACTTGACTTTTTCTACTTGGCTTATTTTACTCAGCATAATCATTTCCAATCCAGTCCATGTTGCTACAAAAGTTGGATATTCATCCTTTCTGATGGAGGCATAGTACTCCATTGTGTATATGTATCACATCTTTATCCATTCATCTGTTGAAGGCACCTTGGCTCTTTCCACAGTTTGGCGATTGTGACCATTGCTGCTATGAACATTGGGGTACATATGGCCCTTCTTTTCACTACATCTGTATCTTTGGAGATGGTATTGTATTTAATATTCCAGCTGGAAAACTATTTTTACATCTACCAGAAGACTTGTATGTGGAAAAAGCTCAACTTGATGAATGTTTTTGTTAGAATAAACCCTGGTTTTGGCCTGGCTGTTTCATATAAAAATAATATCTTTTCTACTCTTCAGTGTAGAGTTGGTCAGGGATTTGGATACAAAAGGATGTACTCCAAATGTCCTAGAGAATGCCTTCTTTTCCTGAAGTCATCTGCTATGTTTGAGGGCATGCTTTGTGCATATCAAGTTAGCTTTTGTAGAGTTACACTAGGAAATTAGGACTTACATATTCAGAAACTAAAAATCTAACTGATAAAGTAGGGTAGATATACATTAAAAGTTACAGAATATGTGGGGCGCCTGGGTGGCTCAGTTGGTTAAGCGACTGCCTTCGGCTCAGGTCATGATCCTGGAGATCCGGGATCAAGCCCCACATCGGGGTCCCTGTTCGGCAGGAAGCCTGCTTCTCCCTCTCTCAGTCCCCCTGCTTGTGTTCCCTCTCTCGCTGTGTTTCTCTCTGTCAAAGAAATAAATAAAATCTTTAAAAAAAAGTTACAGAATATGTAATAGTAGGGCTGTAGGTGATTTGTTTGATTAACTGCCGCATATATGACATAATCATTAAGGGCCCTAAATTTGTAGAAAGACATGAGAAATGGGATTGGCATATCTAGAGAAAATAGGAATAGTGAGTGAGTAGATATACAAAAGGGAACATACTTTATCAGTGGAAGGCTGGTACCCTAAATGTAAAGGTGAAAAATAATTGTGAATGTTCCTCCAATATGCCTGGAGGAAGACTTCTTGTGTGGTAGAAATCATGATTACCGCTCATCATGTTCTTACTGTATGTCAGATATTGGTCTAATCATTAGGTTTGTGTTCCATTATTATATCCATTTTACAAAGTTTCATAATTTATATAAAAGGTAGATTGGGGCTTTGAACCCAGATTTGACTCCAAAGACCATGTGTAACATTGTGCAATAGTGTACTAGAATAATGACTATGAAGCCTGCTTGCTTGTTGTGGCTTTTTATGTTTCCTATGCTTGCTTTGTTGTGTCCTTCCTTGAACACATTTCAAAATTATTGTCTTGGCTCTAATACTTTCATGATTTGGATTGTGTTATTTTCTACCTTTATTCAGCTATACCAAGAAGTCACTTCCTGTAATGAGCACTGGATGTTATATGCAACTGATGGATCATTATAATCTACCCCTGAAACTAATAATACAATGTATGTTAACTAAGTTGAATTTAAATTCAGAATTAAAAAAAAAAAGAATGATGCATTTAAAAAAAAGCAGAAGAGAGAGGAAAAAAAAATAATAAAAGAAGCCGGAAATAAGTTCCTTGTTTTGATCCCATTTATGCTACTGGCTCCCTTTAAGTACCGGTCAACTTGATCTACTTAGTCTTTAGTTTCTTCACTTAAAAGTAAAAAATTTGTTTAAATATTTTACCGTTCTCATTTTAACAACAACATTAATAAGATCAGTGAACATTTCAGTAGTGCTTAGTATGTAAAATAACATCTGGCATGTATGTAGTAAATGCTCAGTAAATATTTGCTGAATGAACGTAGGCACTGAATACTTAATGTATGCTGGACATTGGGCCTGGTGCTTTATAAGCATTAACTCATTTAATTATGTCAACATCACTTTGAAGTAGGTACTATTACTACCTTTATTTTTGAGATAAGGAAATGGAAAATAAAGACAAGTAATTTGCCAAGGAAGGTCCACAAGTTATACCCAAGCTTGTATGCCCATGCTTTAACTAGTGTACTGACTCAATACTGGTTGCACATCAGAATCAGCTGTGACATTTGTTATGTTAAACTACCGGTATCTTAGCCCCACTTTTAGAGTCTCTAATTCTACAGGTTACATTTATTCTGTAGTGCCCTTCCTGCTCTCTGGAGTGACTGTCACTTTTCTTTGCCATATGTTAAGTTTTGGGGGTTTTTTGGTTTGTTTTTTACTGGGGAGATAAACAGTTCTATATGAAAAATCTACTTATGTAGCCCTAAACTATGTAATACACTCAATTACTAATATTCAGTTTCCTTAGTGAAATAATCATGAACCAATGTGTTAGGTATTAAAGGTAAATATTAATAGTAGCTGAATTTTTTATTTTGGTCTGTAGGATCTTTAAAAAAAAAATCCAGAGAAGTCCATATACAAAATACTAAAAATGTCAAATCGAATATTTTAAAATATTTGTAGTTTTTTTTTAAATAGTTGACACGCAGTGTTAGTCATTCAGCCATTCTGTGCATTTTGCTATGCTCACCTCAAGTGTGGTTATCATCTCCTATAGTACAGTGCTATTACATATACCATTGACTATGTTTCCTCTGCTGTATTTTTAAAAAATATTTTATTTATTTATTTGACAGAGAGAAACACAGCTAGAGAGGGAACACAAGCAGGGGGAGTGAAAGAGGGAGAAGCAGGCTTCCCACTGAGCAGGGAGCCTGATGTGGGGCTCAATCCCAGGACTCTGGGATCATGACCTGAGCTGAAGGCAGTTGTGTAACCAACTGAGCCACCCAGGCGCCCCGTCCTCTGCTGTATGCTTTATTCCCATGTCTTATTCATCCCATAACTGGAAGTCTGTATCTCACACTCTCCTTCATCCATTTTGCTCATCTCCTAATCCACATCCCAGTCTTTGGAAACCAGCAGTTTTTTCTCTGTATTTATAGATCTGATTCTTTTTGTTTGTTTATTCATTTGTGTTCTAGATTCCACTTATAAATGGAATCATATACTGTTTGTCTTTCTCTGTCTGGCTTAATTTCACTTAGTAGAATACTCTCTAGGTTCACCCATGCTGCCATAAATGGGAAAAAAAAATCTCATCCTTTCTTATGGCTGCGTAATACTCCATTGTGTGTGTGTGTGTGTGTGTGTGTGTGTGTGTGTGTGTGTGTGTGTATGCCATATCTTCATTCATCTAATGATGGCTGCTTCTATACCATGGCTATTTCAAATAATGCTGCAGTAAAAATAGGGTACATATATCTTTTCAAGTTAGTGTTTTCATTTTCTTTGGGTAAATACCCAGTGGTGGAATTATTGGATCATATGATATTTCTGTTTTTAATTTTTTAAAAAGATTTTATTTATGTATTTGACAGAGAAAAACATAGCTAGAGAGGGAACACAAGCAAGGTGAGTGAGAGAGAGAGAGAAGCAGGCTTTTCACCAAGTAGGGAGCCCAATGTGGGGCTTGATCCCGGAACTCCGGCATCACGACCTGAGCTGAAAGCAGACACTTAATGACTGAGCCACCCACGCGCCCCTCTGTTTCTAACTTTTTGAAGAACTGCCATACTTTTCTGCAGTGGCTGTACCATTTACATTCCTACCAACAATGCACAAGCGTTCCTTTTTCAGTACCTTCTTGCCAACACTTGTTATTTCTTGTCTTTTTGATTTTAGCCATTTGGGCATGTATAAGGTGATATCTCATTGTGTTTTGTTTTTGCATTTTCCACATGATTGGGATGCTGAGCATCTTTTCTTGCATCCATTGGCTATCTGTTTGTCTTCTTTGGAAAAATGTCTGTTTAGGTAGAGTGACCTATTTAATTTGCTTTAACAGTTGTGGTGGTACTTTGTACCCAGAGGATTTTCAGTGAAGTTTTTGATATATATATTGACTATTTTTGTTGTTTTGATTTCTAGTTCTTTTATAATTTATTCTCTTTTGCTATTTAGAAGTTCTGTGTCACAATTTACCTGATTCTCAATAAAGGAAATAACCTATAGAAAGTTTTTGAGTATTACCTTTGCCCTGTATTAGTTGTATGTACCCTTAGATAAGTCATCAAACTAATAAGCTTTGGTAGGTTTTCCCTTCCAGTGAAAAACTAGCATGTTTATCTATCGAATGGTATGGCTGTGAGGTTAAACATGATGATGATGAATAATGTGTATGATAAAGAATCATTCAGTAATATTTCTTTTTTTTTTTAAAGATTTTATTTTTTATTGACAGAGAGAAACACAGCCAGAGAGGGAACACAAGCAGGGGGAGCGAGAGAGGGAGAAGCAGGCTTCCCGCCAAGCAGGGAGCCCGATGCGGGGCTCGATCCCGGGTCTCTGGGATCATGACCTGAGCTGAAGGCAGTCGCTTAACCAACTGAGCCACCCAGGCGCCCCAATATTTCTTTTTAAAAAAGAATTTATTTATTTATTTGACAGAGAGAAGCACAGCTAGAGAGGCAACAGCTAGAGAGGGAATGAGAGAGGGAGAAGCAGGCCTCCCGCTGAGTAGGGAGCCCGATGCGGGGCTTGATCTCGGGACTCTGGGATCATGAGCTGAGGCAAAGGCAGATGCCCAACGACTGAGCACTTAGGCACCCCTCAATAATGTTGTTTCAGGAAATTTTATCACGTAACTATTGCACATAGAAATATTGGAAATTCAAGAGACAATTTAAATATTATTAGCAAATAGGGACGCCTGGGTGGCTCAGTTGGTTAAGCAACTGCCTTCGGCTCAGGTCATGATCCTGGAGACCCGGGATCGAGTCCCACATCGGGCTCCCTGCTCGGCGGGAAGCCTGCTTCTCCCTCTCTCACTCCCCCTGCTTGTGTTCCCTCTCTGGCTGTGTTTCTCTCTGTCAAATAAATAAAATATTTAAGAAAAAAAAATAAATATTATTAGCAAATAGAAGGTCTTTTTAAGAAAAAAAGTTGCTTTTTTGGGGTACACCTGGCTGGCTGAGTTGGTAGAGCATGCAACTTCATCCTGTGGTTGTGAGTTGAAGCCCCAAGTTGGGTGTAGAGATTACTTCAAAATAAAATCTTAGAAAAAAAGAGTTGCCTTTTTTCTAATAATATATGTAGTATCAAAAGAGTTGATACTTTTTTTTTTTTACTGAGCAGTTAAATTTGCTGAGGACTGTGATATGTTTTATTGATGTCGAGATAAATAAGATATTTTCACTTGAGATATTTTCAAGAGAGTGGAACTTTGATCCTTATTATTACAAGCTCAGCCTCTGGTAACTGATTTTCACATTAGTAACAGTTTCTGGTGAGTAATCATTTATGTTGTACTTTTTGACAGATGGAAATTAATTGCTTCTGTGGGAAATAGTAATGTTTACATCTTTGTATGTTACCAGAGTTGAATTAGACAACTTACTTGTGAGTTTCTAGTTTCATGGTTTTTTTTAAAGATTTTATTTATTTGACAGAGAGAAACACAGCCAGAGAGGGAACACAAGCAAGGGGGAGTGAGAGAGGGAGAAGCAGGCTTCCCGCCGAGCAGGGAGCCTGATGTGGGACTCGATCCCGGGTCTCCGGGACCATGACCTGAGCCAAAGGCAGTTGCTTAACCAATTGAGCCACCAGGCTCCCCTCATGTTTTGAAATAGTTATAAGCACTTGTTTTAAAAGGCTTTTTAAAAAATTTAGCTTTGACATATCTGTAAATGTAGTTAAAGAAAACTTCAGAAGGAAAACAGCTCTTTTTTAAAAAAACATTTTTGCTAATGTTAAAACTGTCTCTTAAATTTTCATCATTTCTATGTGTAATAGTCACCTGATAGATTTCTTTAACACCAACATTGTTTATTCCATCATTTGAGAATTGTTTCCACTAAAACCTGCCTCATAAACATCTCTTAAGGCTTTACCTCTTGTGTCTATCGTCTTTGAATACAGTGTTTTAAATCTGATGCTCAAAATGGTGGCTTCCTATTGCCTTGGTATAGTACGAATTTATAACTCCTTGTGTAATTTGGCTGTTACTTACTACTTAACCCAGCCTCACCTTAAAGCCATTCTCTCTTTTGCAATCTCTGTACTTTGCATACTTCTATCCTGAGGTTCTACTTCTTTGAAAGTGCTATGTTTCTGTTTGACCACCACTTCTCTTTTACAAGCTCTTTGTAGACTTCAAGTTTCATTTCCTTTGGGAAGCCCTTCCTGACTCTTAAGTATGATCTCTCTGCTTTATGTTCCCAGTTTCCTTTTGAAACACCTGTACCCAAAGGTGATTTCTTGAGTTTTTCCTTCTTTGTTTTTTTTTCCAGGTATAAAGGTAATGAATATTTGCTCTGAAAATATTGATCAACTCAGTTGTACAGGGAATAGAAACTAAAAGCTCATACTTTTCAATCCCATTTCCAACTTCATATGAATTCAAGACCATATGTGCTTACATGTATTGTTTTTTCAACAAAATAGGATGATATTATTTATGATTCTCTGCCACTTGGCATTTTCATCAAACTTGCATTAAGTATTTGAGATCACCAATGTAGAACATCTTTAATAATTGCAATAACGTTGCAGGGCATTGATTATCATAACTTAATTAGCCAGTTTCCTCTTGATGAATATTAACTCATTTAATCCATCCCTGGAAGAATATAAGCACCACAAAGGCATTGGTGTTATCTGTAATGTTTGCTCTTATTTCCCCAGCATCTAACACAGTGCCTGCTAAGTAATGAATATGCTTTCTTTGGCAGAAAAGGCTGTTGTGCCGGCTCTTGCCTCTTATGTGTTTGTTACGTATGCTACATTAGTTCCTAAAATGATGCAAAATAGAATGAAATGAGGGCTAATCTTAGAAGACATGGGTAGGAGTTCTAGGTATAGTCAGTGTTGCTTTCTAGGTATCTAAATCAGTTAACTTTTTTGTAAAAGCCCTTATTGGTCAGATTCTAATAAATACATACTACATTTAGTTTTAGTAAAGATTAAATAATATACAGGTAAAAATACTTTGTAAAAGTAACACCTCATATGATTGTTAATACTATTTTTTTCTTTGTTCATTATGTGGATTGATTTGTATCTCTGGTAAAATTTCTAAATAAAGGATTTACCACTGACTTTAAAAGGCTAAGGTTATCGAGATGATGCTTAGAGAATGGAGCACATTATGAAAAATACATAAATAAGATTAGGCCATAATTATCTTCCAGAAATGTTTTTTCCCCGGGCTGGGACAAAGTAGAAGACGAGTCCCGTAACATTTAACAACATCTTCCAGTTGTCCTGTTCCAGGTTACTTCTAATTGAGAGATGTGTAAGAGATTTTATGATGCTAGGAAATTGTGACATTCTTGAATGTGTTTAGGGTTCTGGAGACGTGTATAACCCTTCATTTTGTTTTTCCTGTTTGGTGTAAAGCCATACACTCACTTGTTTGGATATATTTATGTATGTTAAATTGAGTTTAGTAAATTGTATTTACAAGTTTTGTTTCATTGGCAGTAATCTCTATTGAATCAACTCTTAGAGGAAGGACAGGACTTTTTCTTATACCTACTCTTAGACTCTGTTCCAGTATATTGCAGATGTGCAGATTGTCCAACAAGTATCTTCTCTTTTGCCAGGATATTCACTGTGATCACACACACACACCCCGTGACATTATAAATCCTACAACCAAGCTACCAAAATGACAGCTTAATGTGTGTGTGTGTGTGTGTGTGTGTGTGTGTTAAATTATGTGTTGCTATCCTTGATTGGAGGAGGTAACTGTGTTGCGAGAGATTTTAGTGAATGCCATACATGAAATTGGGTGAAAAACTAAACTGATCCTTTATAGAAAGAAAATCTTAGACTCTCTTCTTAATTTGTGTACAGCATTACTAGATTCTAGGTGAAAAACTAAACTGATCTTTTTTTTTTAAGATTTTTAAAATTTATTTATTCATGAGAGGGAGAGAGGCAGAGACAGAGAAAGAAGCAGGCTCCCCAAGGAGCAGGGAGCCCAATGTGGGACTCGATCCCAGGACCTCCGGATCATGATCTGAGCCGAAGGCAGACACTTAACTGAGCCACCCAAGTACCCTAAACTGATCCTTCATAGAAAGACAATCTCGGAGTCTGTCCTTAGTTTGTGTGTAGCATTACTAGATTAAAAAAATTTTTTTACAATTATTTTTGTGTTAAAATATATGTAACAGAAAACGTAACATCTCAACTATTTTTAAATGTACAGTGTAAGTGTTAAGTATATTCACATTGTTGTACAATCAATCTGCAGAACTTTTATATCTTGCAAACAAGCACCATGAAACAAGTACCCATTCCCCCTTCTTACCAGCCCCTGGAGCCCAACATTACACTTTCTTTCTGTATGAATTTACTCTCTTACTAGTGGAATCTTACAGCATGTTTATGCTGTACAGCACACTTATCACAATGTCCTCAAGGTTCATTCAAGTAGTAGCATGTGGCAGAATTTCCTTCCTTTTTAAGGCTGAAGAATATTCCATTGTATCTGTGTACCACATTTTGTTTATCCATTGATGGACATTTTGGTTGCTTGCATCTTTTGTCTATTGTAAATAATGCTGCTGTGAATATAGGTATATAAATATCGATTTGAGCCCCTGCCTTCAGTTCTTTTGAGTATATACCCAGAATTGGAATTGCTGGATCATATGATAATTCTGTGTTTAATTTCTTTTTTTTTTAAGATTGATTTATTTTAAGAGAGATAGAGTGCAAATGAGCATGTGTGGGGAGGGGTAGAGGAAGAGAGAGAATCTCCAGCAGATTCCCTGCTGAGTGGGGAGCCTGATGCGGGGCTTGATATCACAACCCTGAGATCATGACCTGAGCTGAAGTCAAGAGTTGGATGCTTAACAGACTGAGCTACCCAGACACCCCATCTACACTTAATTTCTTTTAAAAAAAAATATTTTATTTATTTATTTGACAGAGAGAGAGAGGGAGCACAAGTAGGCAGAGAAGCAGGCAGAGAGAGGAGCAAGCAGGCTCCCTGCTGAGCAGGGAGCCCGATGTGGGCCTTGATCCCAGGACCCTGAGATCATGACCTGAGCTGAAGGCAGAGGCTTTAACCCACTGAGCCACCCAGGCACCCTCTTTTTTTTTTTTTTTTTTTTTTAAGATTTTTTATTTACTTGACAGAGAGAAACATAGCCAGAGAGGGAACACAAGCAAGGGGAGTGAGAAAGGGAGAAGCAGGCTTCCTGCGGAGCAGGGAGCCGGGTATGGGACTCGATCCTGGGTCTCCGGGATCATGACCTGAGCTGAAGGCAGTCACTTAACCAACTGAGCCACCCAGGCGCCCTATGTTTAATTTCTTAAGGGACCTCCATACTGTTTTCCATAGTGGCTATACCATTTTACATTCTTATAACAGTGCACAAGTGTTCTGATTTCTCTACATCCTCCCAAACACTTATTTTCTACTTTGTTTTGTTGTTTTGATAGTAGCCAGGTAGCTTTTAGATTTTTAATATATGATCAGCATGAAGCAAGAAATTCACAAGTATACTTAGTCAATCTTGATTACAATTTCTTCCCCCTTCCCATATCTGCTTAGTTCCAGGTTGTTATTTCTGTTTTGAAGCACCTATTACTAGTTAGTTCTTTTCTCTTTCTACTGCGGAGACCAAATACAACAGCTTCCCAATTAGATCACCCTGCTTCCTCTTTGTCTTTATAATGAATCTTCCACATCAGCACCGTAGTAGTCATTCTGAAGTAATGATCTGATTATGTCTCTCTCCTTTATATGTCAATGGGTAATTTAATATTACTGAATGCTTATTAAAAGTAACTGGGCACCTGGGTGGCACAGATGGTTAAGCATCTGTCTTGGGCTCAGGTCATGATCCCAGGGTCTTAGGATCAAGTCCCACATCCGGCTCCTTGCTTTGGGGAGAGTCTGCTTCTCCTTCTCCCTTTGCCTGATGCTTCCTGTGCTTGTGCTTTCTATCTCTCTGTCAAATAAATAAATAAAATCATAAAAAAGTAACTTTACCTAAATTTTACATGTCCTGTAAGGTATGAATTTATTTCTGTTTTAAAGATAAGAAAAATAACTGTTAGAGAAGAGGTATAACTAGTTTAGCATTGACTATTAGAAAGTAAGAAAACAGGATTTGAACCTAGAGTTATCTGACTCCCCGGGTCCTCCCTTCCTTCTTTTCCTTCTTCTTTTTTAAGATTTTATTTATTTATTTGACAGAGAGAAACACAGCTAGAGAGGAAACACAAGCAGGGGGAGTGAGAAAGGGAGAAGTAGGCCTCCCGCAGAGCAAGGAGCCCAATCCAGGGCTCGATCCCAGGACTCCAGGATCATGACCTGAGCTGAAAGCAGACCCACTTAACGACTGAGCCACCCTGGTGCCCCCTTCCTTCTTTTATGCTTGATGCATTTGTTCATGCATATCCTTTCTTCTCTCTTTGGTCACTGGGAAATCCTTTGTACTTATGCCTTCAAGACCCAGCTCAAATTATCACTTTTAGTGTGAAACTTATTCTAGCTCTCCTTGTCTTTTCACTCAGATCTGTTTAGCACTTTTTGCTGTTACCCCATTGCATTTCGTATATAACTGTAATATACCCTTTTCTTGATAAAGAACCATTTAAAAACAAGATAACATGTTACTTTGTAACAGATTTATTGACTTGAATTTGTGAATATTGTTTTCTTTGCATTAGGAATAAGAAATTATTTATGTTGAATGGGATGTTGTACATTATCCATATTTTAAGGAAACACTGTAGTGACTAACTTTCAAAACAGCTAAATTACAAAACAATGATTTACATAAAAGTTTCTTATTTTTGAAGAGTTTAGTTCAGAGTTCTATGCTTATTCACAAAATTTAGATTTTATATTGTTTTCACCATCAATTCATTTCATTAGAGTAAAACACACCTAGGCATAATTTCATACATAATCTGTATTATAATTAACTTTCAAGGCTTAGATTTTTTTCACTGATCTGATTCCTAAAGCCTAACGACCTTAACCTTAGTTAATGAGAACTCAGTGTTAAAAATGATAGATGTTAAATTTAGAATTTCTCTATTATGAAAGACACTTAAGAAAATGAAATGATAAACCAGGACCTGGGAGACAATATTTGTAAAACATGTATCTGATAAGGGACTTGAATCCAGATTATACAAAGAAATCTGAAAACTCAGTTAAGTAAACAGATGACCCAATTAAAAAGTAGGCAAAAGACCCGCACGGACACCTCCACGAGGTAGGCAGATACCAAATAAGCATATGAAAGACACTGAGCATTATATGTCATTAGGGAATTGCCAAAGAGATACCACTACAGACACTGTTTGAATGACTAAAATTCAAACCCTGACAACAACCAGTGTTGGCTAGGCTGTGGAGCAACAGAAACTTTGAAAATTCATGTTAGTAGAAATGCAAAATGGTACAGCCACTTTTGGAAGTTAAACATAGCCTATTGTACAAACTTAAGTTCACACAAAAACCTGTACATGAATGTCTATAGCAGCTTTGTTCATAATTGGTCAAACCTGGAAGCAATCAAGATGTCCTTTAATAGGTGAGTGGATTAATAAACAGTGGTGTATCCAGAAAATGGAATATTATTCAGTGATAAAAGTAACTGAACCATTAAGCCACTAAAAGAGGTGGAGGAACCTTCAATTAATATTGTCAAGTAATCAAAGCCAACCTGAAAGGGCTGCAATACAGTATGATTCCAAATATATGATATTCTGGAAAAGGTAAAACTACAGAGACAGTGAAAGGATTACTGCTTACGAGGGGTTGTGGGGGGAGAGGAATGAAGGGAGGATGAATAGGCGGAGCACAAGGGAGTTTTAGGATTTATTATGAGAATACAGTAGTGGGTGTGTGACATTGTGGATTTGACAAAATCCATAAAACTATACAACACAAATAGTGAATCCTAATGTAAACTGTGGATTTTAATGTGTCAGTGTTTTTTTTATTACTTGTACTAAATATATCACACTATTGCAAGATGTTAATATTAGGGTAATCTATGCAGTCGGGGTAGATGGGAACCCTGTACTTTCTGCTCACTTTCTCTGTAACCTAAAACTGCTCTAAAAAATAAACTGTATTTTTAAAATGTTATGTATAATTGTGCACCAAAATGGGTAATGATTCAGTTCAGCAGTTATTTACTGAGCAAAGACTGACCTGTGTTAGTTTTCATAGTCCTGTTTTTAAAGAACTTTTAGACGACCCTTAGCCAAAATATATAGTGTATGTTTATAGCAGAGTGGATTGAGTAGTCAGAAAGTGTTTTAAACTTTGAAATAAGACCTGCATTTGATCCCAGGCTTAACTAGCTGTGATGTTACAAAAATTACTCAGGCTTTTAAAATTTCTGTTGTGTCTACTGCATAAAGCAGTGGTTTTAAATGTTAGTTAATAAATGTGAAGCGTCTGGCACATAGTAAGCACTCAAATATTAGTCCTAATGATTAGTTATATGTTCTCCATCTAACAAAGCAAATGAAGAATGGCTCTTACTGGCCTTCATATTCAGTCACATTTTGGCCATTTCTTCTGGATTTTCCCCCTCTAATTTGAGATCACTTAGGGTCAAATACATAAAGTTATTATTTGCTTGCTGATTTGATACATTCCAGTTTCTGCTTTGAAAGAGGAACTGCTTTTACAGCTGTCTTTGAGATCAAGGAGGCAGTTCAATCATGTTGACTAATATATCACTTTTTTTATTGTTTAAAAACAACAGCAACCAATTTGTTCCCCACCCTGCCCAGTAAAAACCTTCATGTCAGAGAGGCTTACAAATAGGTTATCTGCTAATCCAAGCCTTAAAATAAGCTTTAATAAAAAAATTGAAAAGCTTATAATTTAAACAATATTTAGTGACTTTAATGATGTCAGTAAACCAAAATTATATATATTTTGCTCTAAAAATCTATAAGCCATAATTTGTTTTCCAATTGATAATATTTTAAATATTACAAAATAAACTCCCTCAAATTTGTCTTTTGCCAGCAAATATCAATCTTTATTGGAAGAGGACTATAATACACAGTGAAAAATACTACTTTTCTTAATAATAGCTTCCAGAAATTTGGAAAGAAAAATTTACAAAATGTGGGGGAAAGAAAAAAACATTCATAAAAGTATCATTTCTTAGTTAAGCAGTCTACTGAAAATGGAAAGTGAAATAAAAACTATTGAAATATTAGAGGCAAGCTAAGTTAGTGCCTTTTAGTCTGTAGGATTTTCTCTTGATTAAAGTTTGTATACAAATTGCTTTGGAAATAAATAGAGGGACTCTATAGGAAAATCAAGACTGGAGGGAAGAAAATGGTTGAAGTCAACATGAAAATGATTAAATAACTGGCCTTTAATATTTAACATCAGGTAGATTTGGGCTTATGCCTCTTAAAGGGAAGATACCTTTTGTTAAGCAAATTTTCAAGTTTTTAAAGATTTTTTAAATTTGAGAGCGTATGTGAGAGAGAGCGATAGAGAACACAAGCAGGGGAAGATGAAGAAGCAGGCTCCCTACTGAGGTGGGAGCCTGACACGTGGCTTGATCCAAGGACCCTATGATCATGGCCTGAGCCAAAAGCAGAAGCTTAAGTGACTAAGCCACCCAGGCTCTCCAAGACTAATAATTTTTTTAAAAGATGTATTAGTCTATAGAAAGTCTATAGAAAACAAAAAGTAGATTTACAAACCACTATTATGTTATTACCAGCTTTTATTATTGCCCATATATTTACCTTTAGTGAGATCTTTATTTCTTCTTATAGCTTCAGGCCATTGTCTAGTGTCCTTTCCTCTCACCTGGCAGGAATTCTTTGGACATTCCTTGCAGAGAAGGTCTAATGGTCACATACTACCTCAGCTTTTGTTTACCTGGTAATATATTAATTTCTCTCTCACTTTAAAAGATGGTTTTACTGGATATAATACTGTTGGTTGACAGTTTTTTCCCTCTTTTAACACTTTGAATATATGAATCTCATGTCTTCTGCTCTTCCAAATTTCTGTTGAGAAATATGCTGAAAATCTTATTGAAGATTCTTTTATTCATGGTGATTTACTTCTTGCTGCTTTCAAAATTCTCTCTTTGCTTTTAGCTGTTGACAGTTTGATTATAAAGTGTCTCAGTGTGGGTCTCTGAGTTCATCCTATTTGGAATTTGTTGAGTTTCTTGACTGTTTATATTCATGTCTTTTATCAAATTTGGGGAGGTTTTGGCCATTATTTCTTATGATCTCTCTGTCCCTTCTTCTTTCTTTTCTTCTTCTAGGATTCCCATAGTATGTATGTTGGTCCACTTGAATGGTGTCCTAAAATTTTCTTGGGCTCTGACTTTTCTTCAATAGGGGATACATACGCAACAATAGCTGCCCTCCTCTGTGTCATTTCCTCTGTGTCTCCACCTCCTTGATCAGAAGCAGCAATTAGTAATCAGAGCACAGATCCCTGACATTTGGAGGACAGGGCCCTTAAGGTCCACCCTATCTTCTGCAGGCTATTTCAGGAATAAGTATATGGATACCTGCCCACCAGGCTAGGAGGTGAGAGGTAATTACTACTTAACTAAGTACAGGAATTGGCTGAAACTTATTTCGTTTAATGTCCAAGCTGTCTCCTGAAAGTTGTAACCCTTGAAAAGACTTCTTAGTTCCAGACATACAAATGACCGACAGATGCATGAAAAAATGTTCAACGTCACTTAGCATCAGGGAAATATAAATCAGAATCACAGTGAGATACCATCTCACATCCATCAGAATACCTAAAATTAATAAGTCAGGAAATGACAGATGTTGGTGAGGGTGTGGAGAAAGGGGAACCCTCTTACACTGCTGGTGGAAATGCAAACTGGTGCAACCACTCTCGAAAACAGTATGAAGGTCCTCAAAAAGTTGAAAATAGAGCTACCCTGTGACCCAGCAGTTGCCCTACTGAGTATTTACCCCAAAGATACCAGTGTAGTGACCTGAAGGGGCACCTGCACCCAGTGTTTATAACAGCAGTGTCCAGAATAGCCAAATTATGGAAAGAGGCCAGATGTCCACCAACAGATGAACAGATAAAAATGTGGTTTATATATAAAATAGGGTATTATACAGCCATCAAAAAAATGAAATCTTGCCATTTGTGACACCATGGATGGAATTAGAGCATATTATGCAAGTGAAATAAGTCAATCAGAGAAAGCGAGTTATATGATTTCACTCATGTGGAATTTAAGAAACAAAACAGAGGAGTGTAGAGGAAAGGAGGGAAAAATAACACAAGATGAAATTGGAGAGGGAGATAACCCAAGAGACTCTAACCATAGGAAACAAACTGAAGGCTGCTGGAGGGATGGAGGGGGAATGGGGTAGCTGGGTGACTGATGTTAGGAGGACACGTGATGTAATGAGCACTGGGTTTTATATACAACTGATGAATCACTGAACCCTACCTCTGAAACTAATAATGCACTATATGTTAATTAATTGAATGCAAATGAAATTAAGTTTAATTTTAAAAAAAGGAAAGACTTCAGAGTTCCAGAATAGTTACATGAGACAGATTCTGCCATTAAGTCTGTTGTCTGTGTTGGAAGACAGACTTCTGCTGCTTTATATTCTACCATCTTCCCAGAATCCACCCTTGCAATAGTTTTTACATGGGAATATCACTCAGAAACTGCAACCTGGAAGAGATGCATAGGACAAAGTATATGAGAAGGAGTGTGGGGCTTCTTTGCCCTCTCTGGGCACACCACTCTCCTAGTACCTTCATACCAGAAGCTCTCCAAACCCTGTACTATTGGAATTTTTATGGAGGCTTTATCAGATAGGCTTGATTGATTATTAACTCCATTTCCAGCCCCTTTCTCCTCTCTGGGGAATGGGAACTGAGGCAGAAAATTCCAAGAACTTGGCTTGATTTTTCTGGTAGCCAGCCCACATCCAGGAGGTCACCTAGAGTCCCCTGATTGGAACAGAAGACATTGCTATCACCCAAGAAATTCTGAGTTTCATGAGATTGGTGTCGGGGGACAGGAACAGAGACTAATCTATAATATATATTTTTTAATTAAAAAATCAAAAATAATTTAAAAAAAATTTCAGCAGTGTTTAGTTTGGCTTCTTTTAAAAGCCCAATCAGAGAATTATACTCCAGTAAAGTATGCATTTAGGATTTATCTAAACTAATAGTTTGTGTAATTTATGAATGGTTTTTATTACTGAATGATGTTGCATTGTAAGATGTACTATAGTTTGTTTAACCATTTACGTATTGAAGGACATCTTTGTTGCTTCTACTTTCACAAATAAAGCTGCTAGAAACATTTGTGCACAGGGTTTCTTGTGAACATGACTTTTCATAAATATCTGGGAGTCATATGGGAAGTCTGTGTTTAACCTTATAAGAAATTTCCAAACTGTCTTTCAAAGAGGATATGCTATTTTGCATTCTTACCAACAGGGAAGGAGTATCCTGTTATTCTATATCCTTACTAATACTTGATATTGTAGTTTTAAAATTTTTAGCTATTCTAATAGGTATGTAGTGTATCTTGTAGTTTTAATCTGCATTTCCATAAAGACAAAAGATATCAGCATTTTTCATATACTTCTTTACCATTCTTATATCTTACTGATGAAGCATCTGTTCAGATCTTTTGCTCCTTTTAAAAATTGAATTAGTTTTTTTCTTGTTGAGCTTTAAGTGCTCTTTACATATTCTGGATACAAGTCATTTACTAGATATATGATTTGCAGATTTTTTTTTTAGTCTATAGCTCTTTTATTGTTCTCTTAAAAGTGTCATTTAAAGACTTCTGATGAAGTCCAATTTATCATTTTTTTCTTTCATATTTCTTGATTCAGGCATTACATGTTAAAACTCTTTGCCAAAGGTCAAAGAGATTTCTTTGTGTTCTACATGTTTTATAATTTTGTACTTTATATTTAGGTCTGTGAACCGTTTGAGTTAATGTTTTGTAAGTTGTGAGGTAATGGGCTAATGTTCATCTTTTTGCACATGGTTGTCCAGTTCAGCACCATTTGCTGATACGGTCCTTTCTACATCCAATTTTCTTTGTACCTTTGGGAAAAATAAGTTTACTTTATTTGTGTAGATCTATTTCTGGGTTCTTTTCTGTTCCATTGATCTATGTGTCCACTCTTTTGCCAGTACCACACTGTCCTGATTACTGTAACATTATGTTATAGTAGTCTTGAATACAGGTGATAGGAGTCCTCTGACTTTGTTCTTACTTCTCAGAATTGTTTTGGTGACTCTAGTACCTTTACCTTTCCATATATATTTTAAAGTCAGGCTGTTTATATCTGTGAAAAAGCTCTCCAGAATTTTCATTTGGATTTCATTTGTATAGATCATATTGGAAACAATTGACATCTTAACAGTATGAAGTCTTCCAACCCGTTAACATCAGGTATCTGTACATTAATTTAGATTTTCTTTGATTTCTTTCATTAGTATTTTGGAATTTTCCATATACAATTTCTGCACATATTTTGTTATATTTATACCTATGTACTTCATATTTTACCTAGTGCTATCGTACAAATTTTTCTTAATTTCAAACTTTAATTGTTTGTTACAGGTATGTAGGAAAATAGTCCCATTCTCTATGTTGTCCTTCTGTCTTGAATCCTTGATAAACTCAATTATTAGTTCCAGGATGGGTTTTTTGTGTTTGTTTTTGTAGACTTTTTATAGTTTTCTACACAGATAGTCACATCATCTGTGAATAAAAATAGTCATTTCTTTCCAATCTGTATGCCTTTTCTTTTTTTCTTTACTGTACTAGGAGTACTTTGAAAAGGACTGGTGAGAGAGGACATCCTTGCCTTTGTCCCAGTCTTAGGAGGAAAATATTCACTCTCCATTAGAAGTTTGTTAGCTGTAGGTTTTTCATATATACACTTATTAGGTTAAGGAAGGTCCTTCTGCTTCTAGTTTCTTGAGAGTTTTCAATCATGAATGAATGTTAAATTTCATGGGTATTTTTGTTTGTTTGGTTCTCAAATCAGATAGTATAAATCATTTAAAACCATTAGATCTTGTTTTTTCTTGCAGCACCTGTCATCTGGGTAGCTTAGTCCGTTAAGCATCTACCTTGGGCTCAGATCCCAGGGTCCTGGAATCAAGCCTGGCATTGGGCTCCCTGTTCAGTGAGGAGTCTGCTTCTCCCTCTCCCTCTGCCCTTCTTCTCTGCCCGTGTTCTCTTTCTGTCTGTCAAATAAATAAATAAATATAATCTTTAAAAAAAGATCTTGTTTTCTTATGTAATTAATTTAAACAAAATTAATTTTCATTTTTGATAAAAGGAAAAGGCTAAAAAGATATATTTAATGTTTAATATATTACAAGAGGTTAATATTCATATTATGTTTATTATGTACTTTAAAATAATATACTAATTAATTTAATGCTGACTGCAATTATCTATTACATAAAACAGTGAAAAATATTTCAAAACTTTCCGTAAGGGTAGGAGTAAAGTTCTCTATTACTATTAAAGTAATTTAAGAATAGTAAAGGTAATTATTGTATAATTTATGTCAGTTTGAGAACTATCCAGCTTATGCAGTGGACTTGTTAATTTTTAAGTCATTTGCATAATATTGGGAATTTCACAACAAAAAGGTGTACAGTATATGAATAACATGGTGTGTGGGGCACCTGGGTGGCTCAGTTGGTTAAGTGTCTGACTTCAGCTCAGGTCATGACCTCAGGGTCCTGAGATCCAGCCCCACGTAGGGCTCCCTGTTTTGGCAGGGGTAGGGCAGTGTGGGTCTCCTTTCCCCTCCCTCTCTGTCCCTCCATCCACTCATGCACTCTCTCTGTCTCTCTCAAATGAATAAATAGAATCTTTAAAAAAATGAAAAACATAATGTCCTGGTAATTTTGAAGAGCCATCTAATGGCATACCCTTAGTAAAATTTAAATATTAGTTTCTCTGTATGTTAGGGGATGGAACTGGTATGGAATAACCTGTGTGAACCATGAAGCACACTCTTGCTCGGCTTGCTGTGGTAAATGGGCATAAGGTTAAGCCATCAGTTCATTTCCGTATCTACTGAATAGGGGCTTTCTTTGTGTTGCTTCGCTTGTTAGAGCAATATAGCAAGTGTTATTGAGAGGTAAAACAAAGCAAGTCTTACATCAGGCACTGATAGCTTTTTAAAAAGTTGGAATGGGATATTACTGGATGTTCCAAAGAGTATATTGGTAGTACATTTTTATGGAAACCACCCGCTGCAGAGTAAACTATATTGGAAATCACATCTACAAGATCCATCAGTGATGCTCAGATGAATATAAATATGTCTTATATGTCTAGTGCAACAGTTTTAGAGAATAATGCTGTGGCATGGAGGGGCGATTAAAAAAAAAGCAAAACATTTTACAGAAAATTTCTAGCTGTAGATTTTTCTTAGCAGCTTAATTAGGATAGATTTTATTTTCTATATACACAAATCTTTTATTCATAAGATATAACTTTAAATATAACATAAAAGGGAAAACAGTTAAAGTATAGAATGCTTTCAGAGACATGAAACGTTATTTAAGACCTTTCCTATAATGACCTTGGAGTATTTCTTGAGCGTCCATACAGAATAGATCTTGAACAGCTGCGTGGAGCACATAGAAGTCCTGATTCCTGCCTCTGTGAACTAACTTGAATAAAGTCTTTCATCTAAAGATCTCACTGTTTATCTATTTCATGAATCCCTCATCTCATCTCTGAAGGGCTCATTCAGTTTAATACAGTTCAACTTTGTGGTTCAAAGCCCTAGAAATTGCTTTTGTAACTTACAATGCACAAAAAAAGATAAGTTACTAAAGTAATTTCAGAAATTTTTTAAAGAATGAGATAAAATCCACTCTAAAATGATGGGGTTTTTTTGGGCAAAGATTTAGAATGCTACGTAGAGATTCTGAGTCAAACCTAACTAGTTATATGTTCTTAAGTAAATTATGTATCCTCTTAAATGCCAATTCTCTGTGGTTATAACAAGCCAAACAGAGTTAAGAGAAATAAATGTGTTGAAATGCTTGTCAAGTTCATTCGTTTTATATAAATTTTGAGTGCTTTCATTCTGCCTTCTTAGTCCTAATCATAATCTCAGGCTCATATTATATACCCCATGATCTGTATGAAACGTTCTGCAACCACTTCCACAGTCCTTAAACTGAATAAGTCAGCTACCATATCATTTAGATGTAATTTGTTAAGAAAATATCAGGTGATCTTTTCCTCATCTGGAAATTACATCAGATATTGCCACTTATTTGGTATAACCGTGTGTTTCCTCCCATTTTATGTTACATACTTCTTATTCCTGTCCACATATTATGAGTTCTTTCATTTACTTGAATCTGCACAAAAAATAATGTGCAGTGCCTTCTAGGTATGGAATCAATTTCTGGTACTTTTGGTTTTCATCGCTTTGGAGTATCTACACATATGTTTTCTCTAATAGTGGAAATGATCAAATTTGACTGTAATTTTACAAAGGAACTTATTTATTATATTAAAATTACTGAGTCATAATCTTAGACATCTAGCACTTTTTTCCCCTCCCCTGAGGAAAAGTGAGGAACCAGAGAAATTTTGATTTAGACATTTCTAACTCAGAATGACAAAAACACAGAAAGAATTTGGATATTATACATTTGAAATAGAATAATGTACATGGCTTTTTTTTGTGCAATCAGTGAATGTTACCAGCATCAACTAAATGCCAGCTTCTTTGCTATAGCCTGGAGACATTGGGATTCAAAAAAAAAAAAACAAAACACCAAAACCAAGGATAAGATGTCTACTTGATGGAGTTTATAATCAGTAAACAGATAAAATATATTTAAACCAGGGTAGCACCTGAGTGGCTCAGTTGGTTAAGCGACTGCCTTCGGCTCAGGTCATGATCCTGGAGACCCGGGATCCAGTCCCACATTGGGCTCCCTGCTCGGCGGGAAGCCTGCTTCTCCCTCTCTCACTCCCCCTGCTTGTGCTCCCTCTCTAGCTGTGTTTCTCTCTGTCAAAATAAATAAATAAAAAATATTTTAAAAAAATATATATATATTTGTATGGACCCACAAATCTATGGTCAAATCATCTTTGACAAAGCAGGAAAAAATATCCAGTGGAAAAAGGACAGCCTCTTCAATAAATGGTGCTGGGAAAATTGGACAGCTACATATAGAAGAATGAAACTAGACCATTCTCTTACACCACACACAAAGGCAAACTCGAAATGGATGAAAGACTTCAGCGTGAGGCAGGAATCCATCAAAATCCTGGAAGAGAACATAGGCAGCAACCTCTTTGACATCAGCCACAGCAACTTCTTTCAAGACACGTCTCCAAAGGCAAAGGAGACAAAAGCGAAAATGAACTTCTGGGACTTCATCAAAATAAAAAGCTTCTGTACAGCAAAGGAAACAGTCAACAAAACAAAGAGGCAACCCACAGAATGGGAGAAGATATTTGCAAATGACACTAC
>PITA01012699.1:0-60610 GCA_004023965.1 Spilogale gracilis | reverse complement strand
TTTATGAAAGGCCAGTGACGATCCTTAGCACAATAAGATCAAATTGCCATGGGTAAGAATCTGAAGGCTTGAGATGAAGATACAAAATTATAGCTCCACTAACATGTATTTTTACATTTATGCCTAACTATTCTCTGAATTATATTTACTATCCTTTCCACCATCAACACACACTCTTCCCTCCACTTTTTCCATTATAGCTGTCTATTAGCATTAATAAAAGTCTAAGGCTTCACAACTCAACGGGAACTTAGAGGACATTTACAACCCACAGTGGTGGCTCTAAGAGCAAGTTAAACAGAGACAGGACGGTAAGAACAGTCTATTCTCCATACAGCAGCCAGAAAATAATCCTAAAATATGAATCCTGTTACATCCTCTCTTGCTTAAAGTCTACCTGTGACCCCATTGCACTTCCACTAGACACAAAGTCCTTTAAGTAGACAGGAAGGCCCTTGATGGTGTGAGGCACCCACAGCTTCACCTCATGTCTGTCTCTGCTGTTTCCAGTGCTTTCCAGTCCTATCGGTCCCATTAATTCCCCAAATTCACTGAACCCTTCACCGCTCTGAGTCGTCACGCATGACTTCCTCTCTGTCTGGTTTGTCCACATGATGGCTCCTCATGATCTTTTGGGTTTTAAAGCCACTTTGGACCTTCCCTGACTCGTCTACCTATTGAGAAACTCCCACCTCGAAGTTTGCTCCATCCCTGTGCCCTGCTCACTCGACCACGTAGCAGGCAACACTATTTGTAATCATATATCTTTTCTTTTAATATTTTATTTATATATTTGAGAAAGAGAGGGGAGGGGTGGGGAACAGAGAGAGAGGTGGAGAATCTCAAAAAGACTCTGCACTGAGCATGGAGCCTGACACAGGGGCTTGACCTCACGATTCTGAGATCGTGACCTGAGCCCAAACCAAGAGTCTGACACTTAATTGACTGAGCCACCCAGGTGTCCCTATAATTATGTATCTTATCAGGTTTCAGTGTGTATCACATCAGTGTGTAAACTCCTCAAAGGCCACTATGTACTATGTGCCGGGCTCATTGTCTAGCACCCATTAAGTGCTCATATTTACTATATGAATGAATGAAACTGAGTGTTCCTTTTTTTTTATGCTTCTTAATCTTTTTTTTTATTGTTACTTATTTTTTTTTCCAGTGTTCCAAGATTCATTCCCCATTCCCCACACCCAGTGCTCCACGCTTTAGGTGTCCCCAGTACCCACCACCAGGCTCTCTCATCCCTCCAGCCCCCTCCCTCCAAGTTCCTCAGTTTGTTTCTGTGTCCAAAGTCTCTGTTGTTTCATTTCCCTCCCTGGATTACCCTAGTTCCCATTTACTTTCCTTCTCCCACTGACCTCCAGGTTACCCCTCATGCACTGCAAGTAAGTGAAACCATGTGATACTTGACTTTCTCTTCTTGGCTTATTTCGCTCAGCATAATCTCTTCCAGGCCAGTCCATGTTGCTACAAAAGTTGGATATTCATCCTTTCTGATGGAGGCATAGTATTCCTTTGTATATATGTACCACATCTTCTTTATCCATTCATCTGTTGATGGGCACCTTGGCTCTTTCCACAGTTTGGCGATTGTGGCCATTGCTGCTATGAACATTGGGGTACATATGGCCCTTCTTTTCACTACATCTGTATCTTTGGGGTAAATGCCCAGTAGTGCAATTGCAGGGTCATAGGGTAGCTCTATCTTTAATTTTTTAAGGAATCTCCACTTTGTTTTCCAAAGCAGCTGCACCAGTTTACATTCCCACCAACAGTGTAAGAGGGTGAGTGTTCCTTTTTTATATATAGTTTATTTTATTTTATTTTCTCAGTGTTCCAAAATTCATTGTGTATGCACCACACCCAGTGTTCCATGCAATACTTGCCCTCCTTAATACCCACCACCTGGATCATCCATCCCTCCACCATCCCTCTGCTCCAAAACCCTCAGCTTGTTTCTCAGAGTCCACAGTCTCTCATGCTTCATCTCCCTCTCTGATATACCCCAGTTCACATTTCCTTTCCTTCTCCTACTGTCCTCCATGTTAATCTTTATGCTCCACAAGTAAGTGAAACTATATGATAATTGACTTTCTCTGCTTGGCTTATTTCACTCAGCATAATCTCCTCCAGTCCTGTGTGTGTTGATCCAAAAGTTGGGTATTCATACTTTCTGATGGAGGTGTAATATTCCATTGTATATATGTGCAGTTGCAGGGTCACAGGGTAGCTCTATTTTTAATTTTTTAAGGAATCTCCACACTGTTTTCCAAAGCAGCTGCACCAACTTGCATTCCCACCAACAGTGCAAGAGGGTTCCCCTTTCTCCACATCATCTCCAACACTTGTTGTTTCCTGTCCTGTTAATTTTAGCCATTCTGACTGGTGTAAGGTGGTATCTCAATGTGCTTTTGATTTGGATTTCCCTGTGGCTAATGATGATGAACATTTTTTCATGTGAAACCCTGCTGTTCTGACTGCATCCCACTAGTCTTTCCATAACACCTTATGGCTTGTCTTTCCTCATCCCCCTAAACTATGTCTCCTCCTTGCCATTCCTACCCTATTATTTTCCATCGATTTAGTGCTTTAGTAGATACTGATTTACTAGATAAACTGTTTTTTGATTTATGATTGAAAAATGCTTATGCCTAATTTCATTTAAACACAAACACTTGTATTCTCAAGAAGTCTGCCTTTAAAGAGGATGATACTGAAGTTCTAGGTTCTGTAGCCATCTATTCAGGAGTGATTTTTCATCTGTTACACACTTGGTCATGCCACCTACTTCTAGGGTTGGGCGCTGTGCAGTACAAATTTGCACAACCAGTTTTCCTCACATGACCCACATAGGGGGAGGTAATCTAGCCTCAGGGGGCATGAAATAATTTCACAAGAAAGCTCCAGCTTTAAAAATCTCTGAGGGGTGGAAGTGGTAATGTGACCCCAAGAGCGCCCTGGACCCCTGCAGGGCTGGGGTAGAGTTGCAGGAACTGGCTTCTTTCTACTACTGTTTATTTCTACTACTTTCCATGCAAGCTCAGAGACACTGAGTACAGAGAATCTGGAGCGGTGTCTGAGTCCCTGGCAGCTGCAGCAGGAATGCGGTGGAGTTGAGCAGAGACTAATCTCCCTCTCTTTCCCTGTGGCGGGATCTGCGAGAGAGAGTGGGATCAGGCACAGATGGTCCTGAGCAGATTGAGGAAGAGCCTGTATTTGGTTTGTGTGGAATAGTTACCCCCTGTATTTGGTTTGTGTGGAATAGTTACCCCCTCGTAAAACCAAGTACTTTCTCTTCATATCAAGGAATTTGAATCTTGGTGCTACAATTGCTCTAAATTTACACCGAGAGTATGGAGCCCTCGGTCACGTGAGAATCATGCTAAGTAGGACGGGAGAAGAGGAGAACCCAACTCTGAGAGGATATGTCTTCTCGCCAACCTGGCTCAATTTCATCAATACCTTCCTGAGGATGGTCTGGGCATTAGTAAGAACGCACTGAGTGAGGTTTAAAATTTCAGATTATTTCAACCCATGCTATCAAAGTCCAGTCATTCTATGGTGACTTTTCGTTGTCTTCATTAAATCTAGAAATTTTTAAAAAGATTTTATTTATTTGACAGAGAGAGAGAGAGATCACAAGTAGGCAGAGAGGCAGGAAGAGAGAGAAGAGGAAGCAGGCTCTCCGCGGAGCAGAGAGCCTGACGTGGGCCTCGATACCAGGACCCTGAGATCATGACCTGAGCCGAAGGCAGAGGCTTTAACCCACTGAGACACCCAGGTGCCCTTAAAATAATTATCCAGAGCCTGCAGCTTCTAAGTGGCATAAATGGGATCTATAGAACTTTCATATATGAAAAGGAAAAACAAACACCCTACTAGAAAAATGGGAGGGGAGCTCCTATAAAAAATACAACAGAAATGAGCAAAAGACTATGGTCCTTTTATCCTCATCACAGAAGAGAGTGGATTTTTTGTTCAGGAAGCACCTTGATAGATTTTATCATCTGAGGAAAACAAAAAACAAAACTGTCAAGGTTGAGCCTAATTGAAAAGCCAGGTATGAGATCGAGATTGCCTTGCATTTCCACTAACAGAATTTTAGGGTTTGTGGAGCAATTATAGGACCTGGAACTCTGAGAAGGACAGAGATGGGGAAAAGTGGGTAAGAGCAGGGTGGACGCAGGCCAGCTCAGGGTCTCCCCCGTGATAGCATGGGCAAGAACCTCCGGAACATTGATACCTCATTTTAATTTATTGGCTAGTCTATGATGTAAGCCCCTCTGATCTCCAGATTTCCTACAACATTTACAGCTCAAAACAGACTTACATTAACACTATGTTTGGAATCGTAAAGGTGAAGTGTCCAGTGGGGGCAGCAGTGCTGAGCAGGACAGCAGCCGCAGGGAAGGAACCAATGAGCACACCCAAGCCCGCTCTGTGCTGCACTCTCAGAAACCATGGCTCAGAGGATGTGGGGAGAGAGATGAGCCAGCAGAAAGAGTTTCAGAAGTGTGGAGGTTAGCAACACCCAGGTGGCTCATATTGGCGGTACATGGGCAAAGCCCCTGTAGACCTAATTAGAAAAATACAGCAATCTGTACAGAAAACATTGTTGAACATCACTGATTATCAAGGAAATACAAGGTTAGGAATGAGGATTTTTCTTTTGCAAGCTGGATTGGAGATTTTTGAAAATATTGGTAATAAACTTGGACACACAGTTAGGACAGCACTTCCTGAATGGTGGTTCATAAAGAGGCTGAGGGTGAGCTGATACTCCAGCTTTCAAGGTAGCTGTGGTTGGTTGGTCTGGCTGAGAACACCTGCCTCCGTGCCTTCATGCCATGTAAATACTATCACTTCCTCTATGTGTCATGATTTAGCAAAGGATGGAAAGTACCAGGTCAGTGTCTAGGATAGTACAACTATACTAGATTGGCTTGGCAATACGAATCAACAGTTTATTATTTTTTTTAAGATTTTATTTATTTATTTGTCAGAGAGAGAGAGAGAGAGCATACACAAGCAGGGGAGCGACAGGCAGAGCAGGCAGAGCAGGCAGAGGAGGCAGAGGGAGAAGCAGACTCCCTCCTGAGCAAGGAGCCCGATGCGGGTCTCCATCAGGACCCCAAGCCAAAGGCAGCCGTTTAACCGACTGAGCCACCCAGGCGTCCCATGAATCAACAGTTTAAATGCACATACAATTAGACCTGGCAATTCTATTTCTAGAAACCCAGAGAAATTTACTGAAAAATGCACAAAAATAAGTGTTCAAGATGTTTATAAACCCACTGATTGTAAAAAACACTAAAGAAGTAAAAACTGTATTAACCCATTTTCTGTTGATAGACACTTACGTTGGGACTGTGCAATATAATAGTATACATGCTTTAAAAACCATGCAGGCAAACTCTGTATGGGTGTGGTGTCACATACACAATGAAAAAAAGCATGTAGAAGAAAATCAGTATAGTATTTTAGAACAAACTGTTAAAAATTAAAATATAAGTATTGGGGGTTAACCAAAGAAAGCTAAGAAAGATAAAGATTTTCATTTTGTAAAGGAAAATGATCTCAAATTATCACTAATTTAAAAGATCAATAAATAGCCAATAAATAGCCAAAGATACTTCAACAGAGTAAAATGTTACATGATATGTTATATTCTATGCAGACAATAGATGCAGCCTTTCATATTGGTGCCTCATCTAGCTTCTGTCTAGGTGTGTCATAGTCACCAAGTAAAGGTAGGAGGTGGTAATGTCATCCTCTAAGGAGATCACATACTGCTGCCAGGGACACGAGTGCAGTATTGCTTTGGAAATAGGAGTCCTAGGGAGAAATGTGCCTTACTATTTCCAACTTAATTAGAGAAATCTTCAGAATTAGCTTTCAGAATTGCTAAGCCAGCATCTTCTAAGACTTCTATTCATCTCCCAGTAGTTTTCTCCTTTCATAGGATTAAAGAACTAATTTAGTAAGATTGTTGAACAGATTTTTATCAGGCTTAGCTTGTGGATATGCCAACATTTGAGAGTATATATTACACATATACAACTAACAGGTTTGCCTCTTCTCTTCTTCTGCCAAAACCGAAACACTGACAACAAAGACATAAAATGCGATAAAAACAAAGACATTAGTTATTTGGAGTCTGAAAAGGCAGCCAGTCTTTTTGAAGAGCTAAACGTGCCTCATCACATTCTAAGTCATTGATGAAGCACTTCCTATGCAAATTTGTTGAGCATCTTCTATGGCCAAAGCATTTTGAGAGCTTTAAGGGATACACAAGTAAACACACACATGTGCAGAGGGATGCTTATTGACTATAGGGGAGGACAGACATAACACACAAGTCAAAAAGTTACATATTCCATTTAGTCTTGCAGAAGGACTAGGGTTCTTTGTTTTATATAAGTATTATCACCTCCTATATGAAACCCACCCTAACAAGTCTCAAAGACTTGGTGTGTCTCTTAGAGGAGGAACACAAATAATTTGAGTTATGGCAGACTCTGAATTCCTACCATTTCTTTGAGGTTGATTAGTCTCATTTGGGTAAATCTTCAGGCAGGTTCAAACGTGAATTTCCTGCCAGGACTGACCCTCCGCTCTACTTTTTATTTCCAAATGTAGGGTCTGGGTTCAAAGCTGACCTCCAGGCTTTCGGTTGGCCTGGTTTTCATGTTGTCTTCCACTTCCCTCTAAGAATCAGTCTCTCTCACTGCTAATTTGGGTGGTGATGCAGCTTATCCACTGATTTCAGGAGCACTGCAGTTTCTGCCACTGTCCTTGAATCAGGGTCATCGCTAGCCTACACAGGCTATTTGTCAGATCAGAGAGAAATTCCTCCTGCAACTGGACACAGAGGGCATACCAGAGGGCATATGTCTTCAGGCTGAACATGGGCTGGACGGTAGCTGCACCCTCTACAGTGAGCTCCTTGGCATAGGGTCAACCCGTACAATCATTCATGGAGGTCCTATGTGAGCATGCTCCCCTCTTCTGCTCTCTCTGTAGCTCGGGGCCAGGTGTTTGCTGACCCACCAAATCTTTATGGACCTCTCCATTTTGGAAGGGCATGGGGTTCTTCTGGTTCCCTTTCATATAAGAGGCCATGGGGATCCAGTACTGTGATCCCAGTCTTGGGCTCATCCATCCGGGTACCTGTGAGCTCGGTCCTGGGACAGAGGCTGCTCCCGTTGGACACTAGCAACCATGAATTCACAGACTGCCCTGTTGCCGGGAAGTTTAAGGCCTGATCAAGTACACTCCAATTTTATCACATGCCTGTAGGATCAGCACCTTGGCAACCCTTCTTTCTGCCATCTAGTAAAAGTCCTATTAAATTAAAGCACTTAATTCCCACCAAAGTAAAGAACAAGTACAATTTTGAAAATAATTCATGCTCAGTAGATGTTGATTTAGGTATGTATCTTGCACCAGTCTAGTTCTGAGTAAACAAACAGAATAGGGGTAGCTTATCACATATCCACATCTTCTTGATTTATGTTCTATTATAGAATTCATTATATTATTTAGGAAAAATAAAGAGTTTACTGCACCATGACTTTTGTTAAGTGATTAAAACATCAGAAGTTGGGCGCCTGGGTGGCTCAGTTGGTTAAGCGACTGCCTTTGGCTCAGGTCATGATCCCGGAGACCCGGGACCCACATTGGGCTCCCTGCTCGACAGGAAACCTGCTTCTCCCTCTCTCACTCTCCCTGCTTGTGTTCCCTCTCTGGCTGTGTTTCTCTCTGTCAAATAAATAAAATCTTAAAAAAAATAAATAACATCAGAAGTTATCCAGTGTCTTATTAATGCCTCACCCTGTTAAGATATACAAGATATGAGTTATGGGTTTTTTTTACTATAATTTATGCATGGTTTTTAGACGGTCCTGCCAGTGTCACCATCTTGAGACTGCTAAGAGTATCTGCAGTCTTTGAATGGGATGCTGCAAGAGACCTCTTCACAAAGTGAGATTGGGATTTAAGGAAATCTGCATGCCCACTAAAAGTATATGCAAAATCTAGTATGCTTTCTGGGGAAGAGTCCGTGACATTTGTCACATTTCTGAAAGTTCCTGTGACTAAAATAGATCCACACAAACAAACATAAGCCAAAAACAATTAGAATTAGCCCGAAAGGTAATATCATCATATAACTGTGTGGGAAATACGCTAAGTAACATCTAATCGATATATATATATATATTGCTTATCTTTTCCTGAAGTCTTTAAATGTGCAGCTAAGTTAGCTATCTCTGTTCTTCAGTTAGGTCACTAGAGCTTATGAGAAGAAAAGCCAGAAAGAAGGAATGAACTTCCTTTCATTCTTTTAGATCTGTTGTACAAATGTAATGTCTGTTAGAAACCCGCAGGGCCTACAGTGGAGCAATATATAAGTGAAAAGATATATACTGAGGGGCACCTGGGTGGCTCAGTCATTAAGCCTCTGCCTTTGGCTCAGGTCATGATCCCGGAGTCCTGAGATCGAGCCCCACATCAGTCAGGCTCCCTACTTGGCAGGAAGCCTGCTTCTCCCTCTTTCACTCCCCCTGCTTATGTTCCTTGTCTTGCTGTGTTTCTGTCAAATAAATAAATAAAATCTTAAAATAAAAAGAAATATAGAGCACTGTTTCATATCCTATTGCAGTCACATATATACCTTTTTTTATCTGTCTTTAAGAGGGAAACAGATATTACCATTTAACATGGCTTTAATTTGCATAGAGAAATGAGAGTTTTAAGATGTTTCCGAGGAGCTGAAAATAGAGTTGAGGCTCCTTTCTTCATTACAGCTACAGTCAAAATGGCAATATGAATAAATGTCCCTTTTCAAAAGTATCCGGTCCTGGGGCCTGAAAAAAATTTTGCAGGAATATTGTCCAAAAGCAATTTAATTCAGATTATTTTTAATTAAGGAAGATCCAAACCCTTGGGAACCTCTGAACAATGCACCACGATTACTTTGAAATGGCTCTTTATCTGTTTAATCAGGAAGATTTTTTTCTTATTTAAACTAGTTTGTTTTCTTGCTCCTGTTGTCAGCCCCCACTTTGCATCCCAGCAGCTGCCAAGGACACCACAAAGCCACCATGGCACGATCCATGCCATCCTCTCTCCTTGCTCCACTCTGACCACCAAACTTCCTGTTTAACACTAACTCTCCCCTAACCCATTGCCGTAGACTCTTGATTGGCCTTCTTCCCTGTATGCCATCTTTTTGCAATAATTTCTTGGCTGAGTCTGATTAATTCATAAAATGCCAGAAGAATCATGTTCCTACCTTTCCCCCAAATATCGAGTGGTTCTGTCATGACAGAATATCATTCATTCTTGCCTTGGCATTCAATGCTTCACCACACACTCCCAGCTCTGACTCAGATTTCAACCAGCCCTTTCAACTTCATGTCTTTTGAGTAGGTTTATGATACTCTACAGACTGTACATCTTTCTACATCTAAACCCTGTGTAAGTTGAAAACATGTTTTTGATACATCTTTTTTCTATCCCAGTAAAAATCAGTCTCTTCTCTCTTAAACCCAAAAGGAGACCTTCCATAAAAGATTACTGCCTCTTTGTACTAGACATTTTTCAGCCTTGAGTTTGAACTTTCTTTTCTTTTAAAGATTTTATTTATTTATTTGATGGAGAGAAAGACAGCTAGAGAGAGACCACAAGCAGGAGAATGGAAGAGGGAGAAGCAGGCTTCCTGCCACTCAGGGAGCCTGATGCAGGGCTCGATTCAGGGACTCTGGGATCAGGACCTGAGCAGAAGGCAGGTGTTTAACGACTGATCTCCCAGGCACCCCAAGTTTGGAACTTCTTAAGCCCACAGTGAGACAACAGTCTTTAAAACCAGACTGTGTGGATAGAGAGCACGGTTTTTCTAAATTCCAACAATAGTTTAGGTATATCAAGAACCAAATATGAGGAACAAGTGACAAAAGAAAATAGTTAAGGGGAACTTCATCAAAATTAAAAACTTGTGCTTCAAAGGATACCATGGAGAAAGTAAACCAAAACAAAAACAAAATGGAAGAAATTATTTGCAAATCACATATCTAATAAAGGACTTATATCTACAATATGTAAAGAGCTCTTACAACTCAGCAATAAAAAGACAACCCAATTTAAACAATGATCAAAGTCTTCAAATAGAGTTTCTCCAAAGAAGATACACAAATGTCCAATAAGTGCATGCAAAGGTGCCCAACAGCATTAATCAGCAAGGAATTACAAATCAAAACCATAATGAGATACCACTTCATACACACTAGGATGACTGTAAGCAGAAAGGCATTTAAGAATTGTTGATGAGGGGGCACCTGGGTGGCTCAGTTGGTTAAGTGACTGCCTTCAGCTCAGGTCATGATCCCGGAGACCCAGGATCGAGCCCAGCATCGGGCTGCCTGCTTGGCGGGAAGCCTGCTTCTCCCCCTCTCACTCCCCTTGCTTGTGTTCCCTCTTTGGCTGTGTTTCTCTCTGTCAAATAAATAAAATCTTAAAAAAAAAAAAAAAAGAATTGTTGATGAGAATGTGGCAAGCTGCAAATCTATATACTACTAGTCAACATGAAAACAGTTCAGCCTCCTTGAAAAATGATCTGAAGTTCTTCAAAAGGTTAAACAGACCTACTATGTAACCCAATAATTCCACCAGCAGGTATATAGTCAAGAGAATTCAAAACCTATGTCTACAATAAAAATATATACACAAATGGTGATAGTAGCATGACTCATAATAGCCAAAAAGTGGGAAGAACCCATATCTCCATTAACTAAAGAACATAAAACAACAACAGCAAAAATGTGGTGTGTTTCTATAGTGGAATATTACTCATCAATGAAAAGGAATGAATTACACATGCTACAACATGGATGAACCTTGACTATTATGTCAAGTGAAAGAGAAGCCAGTCACAAAATGAGCCACATATGGTATAATCTCATTTACATGGAGTATCCAGACTAGGAAAATCCATAAAAGGAGAAAATAGATTAAGGGTTACCAGAGGCTGATGGAAGGAGGGAAATGGCAAACTGTTAATGGGTATGGGGTTCTTTAGGGGGATGATGAAAGTGTTCTCAAATTAGATAATTAGGTAATTGTTGGATAACCCCATCAATATAGTTACTGAATTATATATTTTATAAGACTTTCATTTTATATCAATCAAACTTTTATTTAAAAAGTGCTATTGGGAACAGAGTGTGCTTTTTGTATTAAAAATCAGTCCTGGAGGACTTGTACCATGGAGTTTTACTAAAGTAGCAAGATATAGCAACTAGAGGAAATGATGTCAGAGCAACTCTCTTACAAACTGAAAATAAAATAAAATACAATTTTAAATGGCATGCAGGAAGCAGAACAAGAAAGAAAAACTGAAGGTAGGGGGAAGATGAAGCCAGGGCCCGTCAGTAACAACATTTAGGCAAAATAATAGAATTGTGATAGAAAACCCAGAGAACTCGAGAAAAAATCCGAGACCCTTCCGGCTGACATTCTGCTTTGCTGTCATCCCGTACAAGGCAGTTCCTCCACTTCAAATATCTTGATCTTTTGTTCCTTTAATAACTGACCTTAGAGATGAATCTGCTTAGGGTTTTTTTCCCAACTTTCTGGACTTCTGTTATGAATGTCACTCTGACTTTAGAAATTTGTCTATCTTCCAAGCTGTCTCGGAGTCCCTGAGCTCTTGTACAGCTTTGGCCCTGCCACCACAAGGACCCTGACAAAGACATAAAGCACAAAGAACAGAGAAAGAATATGAAAAGGAACGTTAAAGTACCGGAAAGGGCCTCCCGCCTGGGATATCAGCAGTTTATAAGCTACCATGTTTGCATATTAAGCCATTCAGTCCTGTCCTTTGATCCTCAGCAGGGGACTAGCAGGGAATCTTGGAAAGGACACCACACAAAGACCATCAAGAAAGAAGATTTATGGTCCTAGGGGGGACAGTCAGCAGATTCGGATGCTGTCTGTCTCTCTCTGCTCTCAAAGTACAGAGACAGAATAAACAGCCTCTCGAGCCTGGAGATGAGGAAACAAATGGGGTCACTGCTTCCAAGGTCAGGAGGGTTTCAATATTCACCATGAGTCCGGTGCAACCAAAATCATCAGAAAACGTGAAAACAATGAATGATTGAGGCATCAACTCAGTAGCCAAAATTATCATAATGGAAGAATGAGCATGTGATGACTTCTTCTGTAACTGCAAAGCCTTTGATATGATTTGTGTGCATATGTGTATACACACACACACACACACACACACACACACACACACACACACACTGATAGAATATATAGAATCCGGTTGACAAAGAGAAGAGTTCTTAACAATCCATAACCCAAATGCCCCAAGGTGAGGACAGCTGTGATGGTGGCACTGATTCCGGGGGTTCCTCATTGACTCAGGGAACAGAGGAAACACATTGAGACCCTGAGGCAATTGACCCCATAAATAACCAGATAACTACCTTCAGAGCACTGGAGTCTGTTGGATGAACTATTGTGTAATTGAAAGCACGGAGTGTGGATGTGGGGTCTGGAGGCTAAGCAGGACAATGCGTCCTGTTAGCGGGGAGCTCCAGGAGGCAGGATCTTCAGTCTTATTTACCGATACTCTGCATAGTAGCCTTGGGCATTCCATTACTAAGTTCCTTGCAGTTCTTTGAGGGGATCTGTCTCTCTTAGGCCACCATGTTTGTACATGCTATGCCTTTTACCTAGAATGCCATCCCACCCCAAGCTTCTGGTAAAATATTAGTCATTGAATATCTGGAAAACATTTGTAACCATGGCTGTTATATGAAAAGTGCTTAAGGAATATATTTTTCTATTATAATAATAACAATTAATAATTATTATTTACTGTTAGCAGTAGTTATGACTTACTATTATTATTATGACTTTCAAGAATCACCTCAGAAAATCATTATTTTTCCTAACTCCTCCAGAGTGAATTATGACCTTCCAAAACACTTCCATTTTCTTTTGGAGGAGAGGAATGGGCCCATATTAATCTGCCTCTTTATTTTAATGGTGAAGAAAGGGATTTTCAAGTTATTAATCTCCATATATTTAGCATCTAACTCACATACTAACATAGGCATTATTTTACAGACTGAGTAAACAAACATGATTATATAAAAATGATCATTTTCTTCAGATCATCTCTAAAGTCTGTGCCTGTCAGCAGATGGTTGAACATTAATTATTATACCCCAGTGGCTGAAAATTGGCATTTGTGTGAGCTGCATTACCTTTGACATGGGGCAAAATATTTTATGTCTTCAAATTATGTGGCTCAGTGAACTGCCCTGAATAAGACAAAGACCATCATTTTGCCAAATCTTCATTGCACGTCACATTTCTGTGACCATAGCTTTTGAGAGTAGTGATTGAAAACTTCATCCAGAGAGCTCCCCCCCCCTTTCTTTTTGTTAAGCAAGACAGAGTTGGAGGATATGGTCCTAAAACCATTTTTCTCCATCAGTAGCTACAGAGAATATGATAGTTAATGTTACGTGTTAAGTTGGCTAAGCCGCAGTACCTAGATATTTGGTCCAACTTTATTTTAGATGTTTCTGTGAAGGTATTTTTATTTATTTATTTATTTACTTACTTACTTATTTATTTATTAAATATTTTATTTATTTATTTGACAGAGAGAGAGAGAGATCACAAGTAGGCAGAGAGGCAGGCAGAGAGGAGGAAACAGGCTCCCTGCTGAGCAGAGAGCCCCATGTGGGCCTCAATCCCAGGACCCTGAGATCATGACCTGAGCTAAAGGCAGAGGCTTTAACCCACTGAGCCATCCAGGCACCCTCTGTGAAGGTATTTTTAGATGAAGTTAACATTTAAATCAGTAGACTTTTAATAAAGGAGATTACCCTCGATAATGAAGTGGGTCTCATCTAATCAATTGAAGCTCTTAAAAGTCAAAGGACTGACCTCCCCTTGACAAGAGGAATTCTACCAGCAGATTACAACATCAACTCTTTCCTAGGTCTCCAGCATACCCTGTAGATCTTAGACTCATGAGCTTCCTCAATTACATGAGCAATTTTTTAAAAAATCTGTATCATTCTATCTATATCTATCTATCTACCTACCTACCTACCTACTTACCCATCTGTCTAAACACATGCACACACACACACACACACACACACACACACACACACAAACATACACCATATTGGTTCTGTTTCTCTGGAGAACCCTGATTAATACAGTGAAGATGGAATCAAAGGCCTCAGTTGACCTATACCAATCTGATATCATAGGCTAATGCTTAAATTCCTACCTCTTTCCTCCGAGCAAATGAATAGAGTTTCCCCCCGGCCACATTACTGAAGTAAGTTAAGTTTGTCCTCAATCCCATCCTTCTCTCTCTTTAATGTCTTCTTCTATACCATCATCTTCATCTTCCACACAAAGGGCCATGTATCCTTATGTGTCCATCACAGGACCATGCAGAAATTTCGAACGCCATAGTACTGCCTCTCTGCTATGGACCAGCTAGCAGTTTAGACAGAAACTAATAAGCTCATTTCCTAGGCATTGATATGTGTTTAAGAACCCATTCTGGAACTATTCTCTTTCTGTTGTTTTCCTTAGCACTGTGACCAAAAAAACAAAACAAAACACTTATGTGAAGGCATCACTCTTATGGGATTTCAGCCTTTGTGTACAGTTAAAGGGGCATTTTGGGAACAGAACTGGTGTTAGAATGCCTCAAGTTATGCCAACAATGTGTCTAAACACAACAATCAGTTGTGTCGAGACTGAGAATATGCAGCTACACCATAAGGAACTATTTAAAAAGAAACAGTGTGAACTGACATGACTCGTACTAATTGTTGGATCCCCCTTGGGTAACTTTACTTTTCTGCTGGAGCTGCTGTTGACACAGGCAATCCCCTGTGCAGTAACGTCTGTGGGAAACTACCGTACTCCCTCCCCTTTTCTGTGTGTGGTCCTTCACTGCTATCTCTTACCAGCCATTCAGCTAAATATATGTTTTGAATGATGGTGTGAGAGGTAAGAAATCTCGTGGCTTGGTTGTCAAGAGTCCTCTGCAGCACAGAGGAATTTTTAATACAGTAGAACATTAGCAAATCTCTGTAATATTTGTCAACTTTGGGGAGATTATAGTGTAAGTTTGTGACATGTTACTATTAAATTTGAATAAACATAGGGGAACATATGCAATAAAAAGGGTGTAGGTAATCCTGTATTTTCAATTTTTTGAATTGACATAAGGCATGTGTTCACGGTGAGATTTGACATTATTCTTCTTCAGTGGTTATAGGGACAACAGATACTAGGCTTTGCTACCTATTCAACTGTGCTATTTCAACTGCTGTAATGAAGATCTCCCAACAATGCCCAGTTCTTGTTTCAATACCCATTAAACCCAGGTTGCCTTTAGTCATGCTCTCTGCACTCTTATCTTCTATTTTTCTAGATGACTCCTGGCTAGAAACATCTATGGTCATATAATCTGAAATCATTCATCAATAATCACTCAGAAGCACTGGGTAGATACATCTTTGCATATGATACTATAATTAGTACTATCTAAAGTAAATTTGAGAAACCTAATTTCTGCCCAATAGGAATTATAATCTAAAACATATTCATGTCATTCAGGTGTCTGTATACCTGGTTATATAGTAGATATTGATTTTTCACCTTATTAGCATATATTCCACCTTCTTCCATAAATACCTCTATTTTCTGTGCAGGGGTCTAGTCTTTCTTCACTCTTAATTTGCATGGCTTGGGTCTGGCTTCACCAGTAGCTTTAATGATGGAACACGTGACCCCAGAACTGAGAAAATCAGCATATGAAGATGATGGAATGTGGTCACCAAAGCTGGCATCATCTTACAATCCAAGAAAAGGTCTGTCTAGGACTAAAATAAATGTAGAAAGTTGAGCTTGGAGATGATGTTCACTCCTGACAACTTTACTTGAGTCCTTAGTAACTTTCGTCTGAAAAATTGAATATGGCAGAAGTGAGGCAATTTGACTTTCTTTTTTTTTTTTTTTTAAGATTTTATTTATTTATTTGATAGAGAGAAACACAGCTAGAGAGGAAACACAAGAGGAGGGACTGAGAGAGGGAGAAGCAGGCTTCCCGCCAAGCAGGAAGCCCGATGTGGGGCTCGATCCCGGGTCTCCAGGATCAGGACCTGAGCCGAAGGCAGTCGCTTAACCAACTGAGCCACCCAGGCGCCCCGGAATTTGACTTTCAAGTCTAATAATAATACTCATAGAAAGGATATGTTGCGCTGAGCTTGCTCTGTTTTGGATCATTAGGTCTGGGGAAAACCAGTACCATTTCTGAGGACACTCACAAGGTCCCGTGGAGAGGCGCCATTTAGGGTGGAGCTGGGTGCTCACTGGTCACACCTTGGCAGCCATTTGGGTGAGTTTCCTTGGGAGCAGAGCCGGTAGCTCAATCTTTCAGATGATTACAACTCCAGCACACATCCTGACTACAACTTGTGAAAGACCCTTGAAGCAGAAACAGTCATATAAGTCAAAACTCATGACCCAAAGAAACTGGGGCCAGAAAAAGTGTATTTTTATTTTAAGTCACTATGTTGTAAGGGGTAGTTTTTTGGTTTTGTTTTTGTTTTTAACATAGCAACAGAGAATTACCTCACTTACACCAAAAGAATTCTAATCGTTAATAAAACCAAAACAAAATAAGCAAATATACCATTTTTTTTCCCTGCCAGGTCAAATTTGCCATCTCCTTATCTCTGTTCCCATTTTACTTTTTATGACCAATTGCAACACCAAAGATGGAAAATGTGAAAAATTTTCCAGATAGCTATCTTGTACAAGAAAACCTCAGATAAATATTTTAATGGAAAAAATGAAAACTTTAAAGAGAAAATAATTTTGAAAGCTTTTCAAAAGTAGGTTTTTCTGTGTCCAGTAACCCATAATTCCAAATTGGAAAAGACTGACAAAATTTTCTGTGTAAAAATTTTAAAAGAGTAAGCAAAATAAAATTCACACTGAAAGTCAAAAGACAATAAGAAAATATTTGAAAGCAAAAGGATCAGTACTGCTAATTTTAAAATATTTCAGTTAAAATGAACAAATGAGCAATTGATAAAAGAAAATGAATCAAATTTAGCTAATAAACATATTTCAGTGAATTTAGCTAATAAACATATTTCAGAAAATATTTCAGTATCACTAATAATCAAGAGGAGGAAATATTTTTAATGCAATATCTTTTTTATGTTTCAAAAATTGATGAAAATTTGGCAGTTCTTATTATCAGCAAGACTTTAGGAACCAGATATTCTTAAGCTACTAAGCATCCAGTGAGTTGGTAAATTATTTTTGTTTGTTTGTTTGTGTTTGTTTTCTCAAGCTATTTTGAATTGGGTATCTGTCACTTGCAATAGAATGTGTCCAAAGCTCTCTAAGTAAGATTTATTTTCTTTCTTCGTATAAGTTTTTTAAATAAACTGTTTATAAAATAAATATATATTATATCTCTATATATAAAAATTTCAATCTAAATATTTAAAATCAGCCTCAGAGGGAAAATAAGGAAAGATACTAATTTTAATTACGTATAGTCCTCAGTTAACTAGGTACAGCCTCCTCTGTTCTTACTTGCTTTAGAGTAGTCTGAAAGCTCAATTTCATTTGATTTGTGGTGGATTTCATAAAAGAGAACTCTCGGGGTGTCTGGGTGGCTCAGTTGGTTAAGCGACTGCCTTCAGCTCAGGTCATGATCCCGGAGACCAGGGATCGAGTCCCACATCGGGCTTCCAGCTCCGCGGGAAGCCTGCTTCTCCCTCTCTCACTCCCTCTGCTGTGTTTCTTCTCTGGATGTGTTTCTCTGTGCCAAATAAATAAAATCTTTAAAAAAAATAAAAATAAAAATAATAAAGAAAAAATAAAAGAGAACTCTCGACTTACTTAAGGGAAGTCCAAAATAAGAAAAAAAAAAAAATTGATCCATAAACATAAAATCTGAGGACATTTTATTTTACCAAATAGATGCCTTGCTTTTAAATTTTTTTTCTTATACAATTCCTTTAGATAACAATTTCCTCTAACAAACCTCAGACATGATTCAACTTATAAGAACTTTCCAGAAATATCTATATATGTCTGCCTGGGCCTTGAACATATAATGCAGGAATTCAACCTCATTCTTCACTAATCAAATTAACTTGTAAGAACATAAGCAGGACCCCAAATGAAGTCAGAATGGTGGGGCAAACTTTCAGATACCCACTGAGTAAAATTAAATCTTTTTAGCAACACTTGGCCCTCTTACTTCCTTTAGGTGATTTATTTTATCCTGGAGTTGGTATAGTTTCTGCCTTGTGGAGAGCAATTTTTTTCTTTATGTTTGTGTGTCATTGCAATAAAAAATCTTTACAGAAACCGCAAGTGTTAAAGAAAACAGACTGATTGTATTGCTTGGTTGATTGAGTTCTGTCTCTATAGAGTCATAAATGCAGACATCTCAAGGGTTTGAAAAATGTCAACTTATAGACTGCATGAAATTGTGGAGAATTTTGAATCTGTGCTTGGATTGCATAAATCCTCTAATCACTATGCTAAGACATAAAATTATCTGCTCTGTTGGCCTGTTAGCTGATTGTGTTTTTAATATTTCAATGAGATATTTTGGTCTGGAGATACAACTATAAATAATAGAAAGATTCTGAAAAAGAGTAAGTAGCAAGCATATTCTAGCCCAAAGAGTTTCTTTCCTTAACAAGGTAAAAGATAACACCACAGCATGTTATTTCTGTTGTTTAAGGAATAGGTAACTATGGTGCAAGTTTTTGGCCCACAGCCTAGCAGAGCATAGAGCTAAGGTGGCTCTCTAGCTCTATGATGACAGATGAAGAATGTAATCTTAGCTACGGTATTTGCCAATGATTTCCACTTAGAGATGATGAGTCCTGGCATATTATGAAGATAATAATGGATATTTAAATTATAGAAGACAACTGAAATGACTTAAGAAATAGGGAAATATATTGGTCATTTCTTGAAAAGCCCAAGCATGGAGCTTCGCAGATGCTTGGGTGAATTTTGGTGCTCAAGCCACGGCAAAGAAACTGGTCTCTGCATCTCTACAATGATTAAATTTTATGTATTGATTTGACAGTGTCACATGGTCCCCAGCTATTTGGACAAATATTATTTCAGGTGTTTCTGTGAGGGTATTTTTGAATTAGATAACATTTGAATGAGTCATTTGAGGGAAGCAGATTGCTCTCTCCAGTGTGGGCGGAACTTATGCAATCAGTTGAATGCCTGAATGGCACAAAAAGGCCATTTGAGCTGCGATGGTAACAGTCTTTTCCTGCCTTCTGACAGGAACTTGAAAATAGAATCTTCTTGGGTCTAAAGCCTGCCAGCATCTGGACTGGAACTTATACCACAAGTTCTCCTATTTTGCAGGTGTTCAGATTCCTACTGGAAGAATATCACTAGCTCTCTTGGGTCTCCAGCTTGTGGACTGCAGATCTTGGAATTTTTCAGCCTTCATAATTGCATGACACGATTTCTTGGTCCTCTTTTTCTGGAAAACCCCCTCTTCCTCTTCCTAACCCCCTCTCTGTCCGTATCTCTTTCTTTTATATTCTCTAAACATCAGTATCCATTCATGGCAAGAAAATTGCTAGTAGTGAAGCCAGGCTTCATACATCCCCAACATTAAAGAAAATTAAGAGTTCCTCATCTTTTGAAATACCAGAAAAATCCCCATTATATTTTGTTCACTCTGATTCATACCTATGCACAGACCAGGAACCAAGCAGTTTGGGCAGAGAAATATCCTCTGATTGACTAGACCTGAGCCCCATGCCCATCTCTTGAGCCAAATGTAGCATCACATCCATCCAGAAGACTGAAATGGTGGTTTTATTTATTGCGTTATTTCTCTCAAAAAGATATTTTGAAGTATGGATATTCCTCAAAAGGTTGAAAATAGAGCTACCCTATGACCCAGCAATTGGACTACTGGATATTTACCTTATAGCTACAAATGCAATGATCTGAAGAGGCATATGCACCCGAATGTTTATAGCAGCAATGTCCAAAAAGCCAAATGATGGAAAGAACCTAGATGTCCATCAACAGATGAATGAATAAAGAAGATGTGGGGTGTGTGTGTGTGTGTGTGTGTGTGTACACACACACAGTGGAATACCATACAGACATCAAAATGAATGAGATCCTGCCATTTGCAATGATGTGGATAGAACTAGAGGATATTATGCTGAGCGAAATAAGTCAGAGGAAGACAATGATCTCTCTGATATTAGAATTTGAGAGGAGGGTGGAGGGTCATGGGGAATAGGGAGGGAAAAAATGAAACAAGATGGAACTGGGAGGGGAACAAGCCTTAAGAGACTCTTAATCTCAAGAAACAAACTGAGGATAGCTGGAGGGTTGAGGGAGGGATAGGGTGGCTGGGTTATGGGAAATATATAAATTAATAAAAATAAAATAAGGCAATCTACAAAAAAAAAGATAGGTTGAAATCATAGCCCCTGGTACCTCAAAATGTGATCTTATCTGGAAATACAGTGATTATAGATATAATTAATGAAAATGACATACCAAATAGAGTGAGTCTTTAATCAAATATGGCTGGTGTCCTTATACCAAGAAAATGTGATGGAGGCAGAAATTGGAATTTTGCAGCTGCAAGCTACAAAACACTGGAAATTGCAGTAAACCACCAGAAGATAAGAAGAGACAAAAAAAAAAAAAAAAAAAAAAAAAAAAAAAAAAAAAAAAAAAAAAAAAAAGGATTCTTCTCTTCAGGTTTCAAAAGGAACATGGCCCTGCTGACACTTTGGACTTCTAGCCTCCAAAATTGAGATAGTACATTTCTGTTTTTTTAAGCCATCTAGCTTGTGGTACTTTCTTATGGCCACCCTAGGAAGTGAATAAAGGCGAAGAGGTTGTTTATCAAAGGACTAGAAAGGTGTGGGTTTTAGAAGAAGAATGGAAGTTGGGTAGGGGGAGGACTATTAAAAACAAATATCTTGGTGCAGACTTCACAAATTATTTTTTTAAAACAAATATTGCATACTTAGCTATGAAAACTCTACTAGAGTAACAAAAACACAGAGATTTTGTGTTTAGATTAAATTCTTTCAACCCAGTTGTTGTTCTTACCATAGCAGAAATTCTGCTCATCAGTTACTCCTTTTTTTTTCCTACTTAAATGAGAAAGAAAATGGTTACTTTCAAAAAAATATATTTCTCAATGTAGAATCATGAGTTACGTAGAAAATAATAAAGGAATCTCTTATATAAAAATATTTAAACTTTTGGCATCCCATGTAGACAGAATAAGATTGTTACTGATATCTCAGAATTTGAATAGCGGTACCTGTGACACATGATTATCTTTGCTGAATGTCCCTCTCTGACACAGAGTGAATGGAGTTAAGTATGCATAACATCATGAGTGAAAAGACATACATTTATGAAACAATAGAGCAAGTGACATGAAAATAGCACTGATGTAATTGAATGAATGTGAAATCCATTTGTCAAATACTCAATAATGTAAGCACTTGGGATATTTAACAATTTACTTGGGTGATGGTATGCGTTTTCTAATTTATTGGATGCTTACTTCTTTCATAAAGGTAAATTATATATCATTAATCTTTCTAGGAGACTGTTGTGTTTGAGTTAATTTAGTGATGACTTTTTCAAATAATATACCTGCTAGAGAAATAGTATGTAATCAATACAGGAAAATAATCAGGTGAAGAGGAAAATATGCCCCCCCCTTTTTTTCTTTTACAATTAGCAGGTTATACTATTGGTTTGGGATAAAAAGAAGGCTTAAAACAAAAAACAGAAATTCAATTTAAACTTGACTATCACACAGTTCTGATTAAATTTCTCCTACATTGGAGGTTCTTTCATTTTCTTCACTGTTTCATCTCTTAGTACCCTGACTCCAGCCAAGTTCGGCTCTGGGTATCACCCTTCTTCCCTATACTGTATTTCAGAACCATCTCCACTCATCCCTAGGGAACTATGTTCCTGTATGCTCCTATATATATTTTTTATGCACATCAATTTTCGCAGCCCAATTGTTTATAATACCTCTTGTCCCTTCTAGCCCTGGGCTTAATATTTATATAAGAAAAAGGACCATTAAAATGTTTCCTGGGCATTCTTTCTTTAAGAGAAATGAAGACCTCTTTTTATCAGTAGCTTCTGATTACAAGCATCTTTTAAGTGTTCTGTTTCCATTGCTTCTGAAGGCCACAGAGGCTCCTATCTAATGTGATCTCCCACAGATAGCAACTATAAACTGGACAAAACACAACAAAGTACCTGAAAGCTCCAGAGAATTAACATAAACTGATTCTGAAGGGGAGCTGACACCTGGGAGAAGTAAAAGGTGCTGAATATATTTCAAACCTGTACTCCTTCTTTACCTCCTCTTTCTTTTCCATCTCCTCATCCCCTTCTTTTCTTTCTGCTTTTTTTCTTGCTTTTTTGCAGTTTTTAGCTTAGGGAAGGTGAAAGTCTAACAGAAAACCCGGTCTTTCTGGCTTAAAAACCAGAGGACAGAATTGGAGAGAGACAGCTTTTAAAAAGCAAAAGGCAGGGGTGGGGGGAGGTGATGCAGAAAGAAGAGCACCAGAGAGGAGGAGCTTCCCATTCTGTGTATAAAGTATTCCTGAAGATCTCATTGACACCTAAACAGTGTATGTATGAGCCCAACTCCAAGAAAATCAAGAATAAAAGAACTGAACTAAATTGGAATTGGCATATAAAGGACAGTCTTTGCAGTCTAACAAAGTTTGTTGCCTGTAAAAACAAAACAAATAAAACTATCAACTCATTTTACAGGAACATAGATCCAGAGCATCTATAATGTAACTTACATAATGTGCAGGATACAATCCAAAACTTCTTGGCATAAGAAGATACCAGAAAGTGTGAGTGTATAACCCCAAGATAATTGACATAGATATTAGAAGTAGCTGACAAGTAGTTTAAGACATTCCTTAAAGCTGTGCTCAATAAAGGGCAGTGTGTTCATAGTGAATGAAAAATAAAAGTGAAAATAAAACTTCAAGAAAAGAATCAAATGAAAAGTCTAGAATTGGAAAAGCACATTATTAGAAATTTAATAATCACTGAATGACCTTAATTGCAAAATGGAAACTCAATAAAGACATTGTTTCTCCCCAAATGAACCTATAGATTGACTGCAATTCCAATCAGAAGCTAAAGAGGATTTTTTGGGCAGAAATTGATCATCTGATTATAAAATTTATACAGAAATGTAGAAGATCTAAAGCAGAAGGAAAGCAAATGGGAACTAGGGTAATCTAGGGAGGGAAACGAAACAACAGAGACTTTGAACACAGAAACAAACTGAGGGACTTGGAGGGAGGGGGGTGGAGGGATGGGAGAGCCTGGTGGTGGGTACTGGGGACACTTAAAGCGTGGAGCACTGGGTGTGGGGAATGGGGAATGAATCTTGAAACACTGGAAAAAAAATTTTTTTTAGCAACAATAAATAAATAAATAAATAAATAAATAAATAAATAAATAAATAAATAAAAAGAACACTTTGAAACAAGAACAAAGGCATAAGACTTACCATAAAGCTATAGTAACCAAGACAGTGTGGTATTAGTGTCAGAATAGTCATCTAAATCTCTGGAACTGAATAGAAAATCAAGAAAAACATGTGTATGGTCAATTAAATTTTAAACAAGATACAAGGATAATTCAATGGAGAAAGGAGGGGAAAGGATAGTGTTTCAAAAATTAGTGCTGGAAAACTAGATATCTGTATGTACAGAATGAATCTCTACCCTTACTTGGTACCATACACAAGAATTAATTCAAAGAAGACTACAGACATAAAAGTAGAAGCACAAATTAATCAAGAAAAATAAGAACATTTGTTCACAGAAAGATTTATATAAAAATGTTCATGGGAATTTTATTCATACTGGCCCAAACCTGGAAAGAGTTGAGGTGTCCATCAATAGAAGAATGAATACAAAATTATGGTATACTCATCCATGGTCATAAAATGGAATACTACCCAGCAAAATGGAACACTAATATATGCAACCCCATAGATGAACTTCAGAACCATCATGCTGAGTAAAAAAAAAGCCTTACATAAAAAAAGAATATATCATAACATTTCATGTGTATGAAGTTCTGAAATAGAAAAATCTTATTTAGGGTAGAAAAATCATGACTAGGCTGTCTCTGGATTGATGGAAATGTTGAAAAGCTTGCTAGGGTTTGGATTACATAAATGTATGCATTTGTCAAATCTCAGCAAATATACCCTTAAGATGTATTCATGTCTTCCTACATAAATTTTATATCAAAAGAAAAGTATTCCAATATTGAGCTCTGGTTAATGATAAGCTTGTTCAAGTATTTAAGTGGAAGTGCATGGATGTCTGCCATTTCCTTGGAAATGTAGAAAAAAATCCAACCTAGAAGGGGAAAATGTATGGTTTTGTGATTACAAAAATAATTAGACAGTGATAAGCATGTACAAGAAAATGATAATGGTAAAAATCTAGGTCGTGGTTATACAGACATTCATTACTGCAATATTGAGATTTATAAAAGATATGTATTTGGACAGTCATATGGCTAAGTTATATTTTTCATATATATTTGGTCTGGTCCACAGCTTCTAGCTTGTACCTCCCCAAACCCTTGGGATTTACTGAATAAAAAGAGCAATGGGAGCCCCTATTATTATAATATTGGGTCTCCTGTGCTTTGTTCCTGAAATCACTTCAGAACCATAAAGGTGAAAGTGTGTCTTATTATTTATAATGAGCCCTCTCTCTCCACAACTGAGTTTCTAATAATGAAGTAAATGAAGTAAATTTTGGAGAACACCTAAGGATGGTTGATACGAGATCCAACCTCAAATACAGGCTAAGAACTTTCAATCCCACTCCCTGGTTTCCTGAGTGGGGAATCAGTCCCCTCTTGAGAGGACTTGAGATTGAATTAGTCACGTATGGCCAGTGATTTAATCAATTGTGCTTATGTAATGAAGCCTCCATAGAAACCCAAAAGGAGGGGGTTTGGAGAGCTTCAGGTTGGGGAACTAGAACACTTTCATGTGCCATACTGCCAAACCCCAAACTCCATGAGGAGAAGCAACTTTGTTTGGGACCCTACCCAATATAACTCTTCATCTTGCCCTTTAACATCCTTTGTAATAAATTGATAATCTAGGGAGTAAATGGGTTTCCTGAGTTCTGTTAGCCACTCCAGCACATTAATACAACCCAAGAAGGGAGTTGTTTGAACCTCTGATGGAAAGTCAGCCAGAAGCACAGGCAACAGCCTGGGCTTGTGTTTGGCATCTAAGCAGAGGCCAGTCCTGCAGGGCTGAGCCATTCACTTTGTGGGATGTGGTGCTTCCTTTGGGTGGAGAGTGTCAAAACTGGGCTGAATCATAAGACAGCCAGCTGGTGTTGGAGCATTGCTAGTGTGAATGTGTGAGGAACTTCTCCTCCACTTCCCACATTGGAACTGGTTCTAGAACTTTCCAAACTTTGTTCAACTTTGCTGTATGTATGAAAACTTTTGTGAAAAACAATGCCCATTTCTCTAGCTAATCCCTATGTGAGATAGTCCCTGTAGATGAGGTTTACATTTTATTTTTGGTCACAGTGGTAGTGGTGCTGAATGGGATGTCAAGTGCCGCGAGCCACCTGCATGGTCAATTAAGTGATTTCCCTCTGCAGGGCATGGAACACCAACCCTCCTACAAAGTATGAAGAGTTTGTTGTTTGCCATTCTTTGTACGGAATGCTTGACACTTAAAAACCATGTCTGGTATATAACAAAATGCTTTTGTTTCTACTTACCATCATTAAAAATAGCTTAATCTTAGATATCCTGCAGCTCAGTGGAGGAGATTGTCAAGGTTCTTAAATGGTTAAATAAAGGGCTTAATATAAGAAATAAAACTATACTAACAAGAACATTACCACACACAAGAGATCCATAAATGAAGAGTTCTGCACCCAGTCATAGAAAAGAGGCTTGAGCAAGTGTTTTTACCTTTGCAAAATAAGTTATCATTCTCCTTGAGGCCAGACAGACTAACTTTTGGTCATTGTATTAATAATGTATCTAAAACTTTGTACACAACTCATCTGAGCCTTTCATTTGCCTTCTTGTTTGTAAGACCCACTTAAAAAACACCATATCATTAGTCTACCCTTTATTGCCTAGGCACCAAGTGTAAAAAACTGTAAAAAACCTCACTGAATAACATGCCCTTGGTTTGGTTTAAGGAGCTGACTCTAAATTGTAGATAGGTGCACCTATAAAAACATGTTCCACTGATTAGAGCCTGTTTCACAAAAGCACTATGTTTCTCTAACAAAGACACAGTGTAATAAAAAATCCCTCTCTATAAAAAAATTTTTTTCCTTTGTGAGAATCTTTAACTTGTTGCCTATAAATAAAGAGCCCTGAGAACAGTGTTTTCAGGAGATCACCCCCCAGTCTTCGAGTTTGGTGTCCTCATTCAGAATCTCCAATGCCATCCCCACCTTCTGGACCCTGACTGTTGCTGGGCTGGCCCCCAGCAGTAAAAGCAAAAAGAAATGTATTTTACAGGTGAGAAAACTTGACTAGAGGGGCAAAGAAAGCTGTCTACACTCATGATAGCAATTTATGAGCTGGAGCTTGATTCAATTCTCCTGACCTATAGAGGTTGACCACACCAGCCTTGGATGAATTAGCACAATAACAGTAACAAACATAAAGCTAGATTATGAGATTCCCCCAAGGGAACAATCAGATATTGTTATTTGTTATATAAGGCACATTGTCTACAATACATATCCCCCCCCCCAATTTCTGGCACTGAAATGTTTTCAGAACTATGGACAGACATAATTATGGAAGATAATGCTTCCTATAAATTGTTGTTAGCAACAATATCCTCTACCAGTGCTTCTCAAATAGTCCATGTTTTTTTTAATTAATTACCAGTCAATATTTGTAAAAATACAGTAACAAATACCAGAAAATAGGTTTTAATAAAGAAACATGAACCCTTATATAATAAATGAAGAAACATGGAGCATAAGTCCCAATTTTTTATTATTAACTTCAACAGACATTGTCAAATTGCTATAGAGATTTCTAAAGGCTTCCTCTCAATTTCTGTTCTTATTTCTTACAGATAAGTAACAGCTTTGGAGCTAGCATTTGGTGGATGAGTCGAATTACAGGTTGGTGTTGAACTGGTCTAAATTTTATAATAGGGAGACCTAATCTTGAATTTAATTTTGTCCTCAAATTAGCTCCAACTATTGACTACAGTATCTACTGTTGCAGGCAGGGAATTATCATCGTAATAATTAAACTCTCCAATCCTATCCATTGGGCTGAATGGTGGCCCCCTCAAAGATATGTCCACCTGAAATCTGTGAATGTGACCTTATTTGAAAAAAGGATCTTTGCAGATATAAGTAAGTGGAGGGTCTTTAAATGAGATCATCCAGGGTTATCCAAGTGGATACTCTGTCTAATAACAAATGCCTTATAAGAAGAGGAGAAGACACACAACACAGACCCAGAGAAGAAGATGGGCAAATGGGGACAGAGATTCGTGTTACGAGTCCACAAGTTAAGGAATGTCAAGGATTGCTGACAGTCATTGGATGTCAGCAGAGAGGTATGGAGCAGATTCTCTCTCAGAGCCTCCAGAAGGAGCCAACCCTGTCAGCTCCTTGATTTTGGACTCTAGTGTTCAGAACTGTATGAGAATAAATTTATGTTGCTTTAAGCCACCCAGTTTGTGGTAATTTGTTATAGTCACCCTGGGATACAAATATACCATCCTGTTAAAGAGTTGGTTCATCTGGACCAGATCCTGGAAACCACCTTCACTGAAACCTAGATGGAACAGATCTCCTAGAAAGCTCAAGGCTGAGGAAGCAGGTCTCACTCCTTGCTTTCCATTTCTAAGAGAAGAAACTATAATGAAATAAAATATCTAATGAAATAAAATACTGTCAATAAAAAAATAGTAAATCCTGAATTATTTAAAATTCTACCCCAACATTATCAGTCTCCCTTACCCTAACATGTTTTTCCCATAACACTTATTTTTGACCCAATAAATAATTTTATTTATTTATATTATCTAAATACTACAACTAAAGAGAAGATTCATGAGGATAGAGATTTTTGTGTATTCTCTTCACTGCTATATTCCTAACATACAAATCACTGCTTGCATATGGTAAGTATGCAATAAATACTTGTTGAATAAATGACTAAATGCATTTTAACTATCACTTATAAGAGGGTCAGTGAAGTAAAGGGTCCATCATTAGGAAAATTTTAAATGGCCTGATTATAATAAAGGAAGAGCTTTTTTTTCTTTCGTATTCCCTGTTAAGGAGAAGGATATTCAAATTGGAAAGAAACAAATATCATTATGAGGAAAAGTGAAACCTAGAGTGGGCAAGTATTTGGTAAGAGAATTCCTTGTGGTCTAAATTAATTTTAATTTCCAGGCCCAGGAGAAGTACCCTTAACTCAGTTGATTTACATGTCAGCATATAGAACTTGCAGATACAATTATAGAGCCACCAGCTTGTCTTTACTTGGAAAAATGATAAAAATGCCAGGCAAGAGGTCAAGAGATAAAACAAAAGTTTTAATTGCCAAAAGAGGGCAAAGTATCTTTAAGAAATTTTAGAGAAGCATTGCTAATTTGATTGTCTTTAGGAGCTGGGATGCTGATGCACATCAATGAAGCAGGCAGATCTCCTTTCCTTTCCTTCCCACAGTAGCAAACATTTAATTAGGAAACATTTGTATAGTACTTGTGTGCCAAGCCCTTTTGGAAGAATTCTACATGGATTGACTAATTTCATCCTCATAAGAACCATTTTTAGAAATGATCTAGTATCCCCATAGTAGGAAACCACATTTCTTCTCTTATAAAAGAGTAAACTCAGAAGTTAAGTAATTGGTCAGAGTAAGATAGCTACAAAGTGACAAAATTTTTAGGACTCAAGCCCTAGTGTTCTGACTCCAGAGTATGTTCTCTCTCTGCTATTCCAATGGTTCTCAAACAGAGTATGCATTAACATCATTAAGAAAGCTTGTGGTAGGGTACCTGGGTAGCTCAGTGAGTTAAAGCCTCTTTCTTCAGCTCAGATTATGATCTCAGGGTCCTGGGATCAAGGCCCGCATCTGGCTCTCTGCTCAGCAGGGAGGCTGCTCGCTCCTTTCTCTCTGCCTGCCTCTCTACCTACTTGTGATCTCTCTCTCTGTGTCAAATAAATAAAATCTTTAAAAAAGAGAGAGCTTGTGGTAGCATGGATTTCTGGTCCCCATTTTAGGAGTTTCTGTTTCAGTGGGTCTGGGGTGGAATCTGAAAATTTGCATTTATAACAAGCTGATGCTGCTGGTCCTTGGAACACACTTCGAGGACCTCTGTAATATGCTGTACAAACTAGCGGCAAACTAGAGAATGCATGATGAAATCATCCATTTAAAATCATCTAAAATCATCCCTATTCACAGTTAGCAAGCAGGAGGAGGAAAGAGAAAAATGGGGAGATGGCCTGCATTGGGGCTGTGCATGTCCTTCTTATTGTAGCACACCAGAATGAACCAGGTTAGTAATGAGGAAAGATCTGTTGTGATATAATTGTGTCCTCTTTGTACTGAATAGCATTTATGCATCAAGCTGTACATGGTTTCTAAAGACATGTCACCGAGAGCCATAATGCATTTTTTTTAAGTATGAGTAGATAAAAACGCATGACAATAAGATGTTTGCAGTATCATGAGCTGAAGAATGTCCTTCCAAAATTCATTTCCACTCAGAACCTCAGAACCCTAACCTTACTTTTTTGGAAATAGAGTTATTGCAGATGTGGTTAGTTAAGATGAGGCCATATTGGATTAGTGTAAACCCTAAATAGAGTTGCAGCCCCGATAGGGTTAACAGCCCTAAATCAATGATTGATGGCATCTTTACAAGAAGAGAAGAGGGCAGAAGGATACACACAGGGAAGACCACCATGTGAAGGCAAAAGCAGAGATTGGAATTGTGCTACCCTTAGCTATGGACTGCCAGAAGCTACTAGAAGCTCAAAAGAGGCAGGGAAGGATTTTTCCCTAGTGTCAGCTGGGAAAAGGGGAAGACACCTTGTTTTGGGACTGAATTTATTGTTTGCTATAGCACGCCAGAATGAACAAGACAATAATCAGGAAGGATCTGTTGTAGTATATTGCTGTGCTCTTTGTATCCAACAGCATTTGGTTTCAGATTTCTAGTCTTCAGGACTGTGAGATAATAGATTTCTATTATTGTAAGTTTCCTGGTGTGTGGAAGCTAATACACGCAGGGTATTAAAAAAATAACAATGCAGTAAGTGTCTGTGTACCCACTACCCTGTTAAAGAAATAGAACATTACTATAATATTTGAAGTTCTCTAGGTAACTCCCTCTGATATTATCCCTGTCTCGATTTGAGAGAAAACCACCACCTGCATTTTGTTTCTATTGTTTTCTTACCTTAAAGAAAGAGAACGTTTTTTTTTTTTCTCTGAACTGTGTATCATTTAGGTTTTTATGGCATAGATAGGGTTCTAGAATCAATATAGTTTCACCTGCTTCATATCCTTACCAGATTTCTTAGACACTTCAACTCTGGCCAGTTGGTTCAAGGGGAAACCATTGTGGTTTGAATCTTCATTCTCATCATTATCAGTGAAGTTTTCTTCTCTTCATATGTTTGTTGGCCACTCATGTTTCCCCTTCTATAAAATGCTTTCTCAGTTTGTTTTATTTATTTATTTTTGGCTCATTTGTTTTTCAATTTGTAGGAATTATTTATACAGCCTACACTCTAATTCCTTGTCAATCATATGCTTCAAAATTTCTCCTGCTAATTGTCTTGTTATTTTCACTTTTTTTTTTAAAGATTTTATTTATTTGACAGAGAGAAACACAGCCAGAGAGGGAGCACAAGCAGGGGGAGCGAGAGAGGGAGAAGCAGGCCTCCCGCCAAGCAGGGAGCCCGATGTGGGGCTCGATCCCAGGTCTCCGGGATCATGACCTGAGCCGAAGGCAGTCGCTTAACCAACTGAGCCACCCAGGCACCCCTATTTTCACTTTTTAAATGAACTTAGGTTCTTAATTTTACTATAAATTTATTAATTGAATTCTTCATGATTCACAATTTTTGTTTCTGTTTAAGAGATTCTTTTCCACTTTAAAGCCATGAAGAAGTTATTCTCAGATTTATTTACCATATGTTTTAGCTTTGACATTCAACTTTTAATCTTTAAATGAACTGAGAATTTATATTTTGCTCATAAGATGAAGTAGTATACATCTAATTTCACTTTTTCTTTATGTATAATCAGTTGTCTCAATTTGTATTGAAACTCCTGCCACTTCTTCTTCTTCTTTTTCTTTTTAAGATTTTCTTTCTTTATTTGACAGACATAAACACAGCTAGAGAAGGAACACAAGCAGAGGGAGTGAGAGAGGGAGAAGCAGGCTTCCCACCGAGCAGGAGCCCCACATGGGGTTCGATCAAGGAACTCCAGGATCATGACCTGAACGGAAGGCAGATTCTAAATGACTGAGCCACCCAGGTGCCCCTAAACTCCTGCCACTTCTAGCCAATTTTCATTATTGTTCAATAGTAGCTCCATCATAAATCAAGTTTTTATATATGTGTGAATTTGATTCTGGGTTTTGAACTATTTCATTTGTGGGTCTACCTGTGTAAGAGTACTACACTGACTTAGTTTTATAAAAATTATTGATCTCTAGAAAGATGAGTTCCCCATATTGTTCTTCTAAAATGTCATGCCCATCCATAATATTCTTTTATTTTTCCTTGTAAAAACTTCAGTTTGTCAAATCGTAAAGATACAAACACACACAATTCTTGGGCACGAATTTTTTTTAAAAGTTTTATAAACATCTTAGTCATGTAATACTGATTAAAATCCAACAAGAATGACTTAATCTTAAACAGAAAAAAACCCCAAAAATCTAGAAAAATGTCTCTATAGGTTTCATACAAGTCTAGCAGTTTCTATCTAATTACGAGTTCTAGGTCTGTAGGAATTTGAGATGCCTTAGAAAGTTCACAGGTGGTGGGAAACAAAGCACAGCAAGGCAAACCCACTGATTGAGTGGTTTAGTATACAAAAGTATACTAAAGAAATTGTCATGATAAGGGTAATCTGTGTTCTAAGGCAGCTGACTAATCCAGCAGGGGAATCCCAGTCCCAGAGCAAGGGCCATTCCGGGTCTTCCCTCCTGCCCCGCCTACCACCGGTGCAAGAGTGCCGCAGACATGGAAGTAAGAGCTTCTAAACTGCACCCTTTGTGTGGGCTCCGGGCTCAGACCTTGGGAGGTTACTCTCCTCTGAGCCAGCTGGCATTAAATAAACCTACTATCCCCCAAGGTCTCAGACGGCTGCTTGGTTCTCCCACTAGGATCCAGTCCAGGTTCCATAACATTTGGTTCCCTGACTGGGAAACCCAACCGCAGAGACCCATTGTTGCCACCGGTTTGGGGCAAGGTGGGGCGGTGATGGAACGAGGGGTCCTAATGGAGAAAGCACACCTGGCCTAATTTTTGGCAGTCTCCCTCCAGGTCGGCTCAGACCGGCCCCACTCTGCTGTTCCCGCCGAACTCAAGGAGACCTGGAAGGTGAGGACCTGGTCCCCAGTTGGATCCCAGTAAGGCCTGGGGCCCCAGGACCCAGTCAGGCCCACCCATCAGGATGGAAGGGGAGACTGATCACATCCCAGTGACTTCTTAGAGGTCTCACAGGTCAGGGCCTCCCAGGTGTGGTAGGTCCCTTAGGTCAGAAACCTTGCCAAAGTGGGGACAGGAAGGAATTTCCCAAAGAAATTTCTGAAAGAAATTCCACAGGTCAGGGCCTCCCCTGGGGAGAGGAAATGTAGTACCTTTAGCGTGAATGAGTGGCCTGTTTGTGTTTGTGGCTCCATGGTCTTGAGACTGTGGAGTCTGAGAGGGTCGCAACCTGTTTCCGTGGTCACCACCTCATGGGGTCTATGGTGAGCCATTGGCGGTGCCAGTATCGGGTTTATATGGACTCACTGCAGCTAAGGCACCCAAGTCTCCTCCAGGAGGGCGGACAGGCGGGCATCTGATGGGTCTCTCCTCTGGAGAGCCTCCCACCCTTTGCTTGTCTTTGTGCCACAGAGGCAGGGAGGGAGCACATAGGGTGAACAAGAGAGCCCCTGTTCATCATGAGTGGAAGCTCTTCAAAACTTACGGTTCTTTGAGACCACGATCAAAAATTTCAAGAAGGGGTTTTCAGGAGACTATGGAGTTAAGATTGCATCCCAGCAAATGGAGAACCCTATGTGAGTTAGAACGGCCCACCTTTAATGTTGATGGTCTTCAGAAGGGACAGTGGGTGTCCCAGAGGTTCTAAGGGTGTGGTGAGTTGTGGCAGGAGAACCAGGACACCCTGACCAGTTTCTGTACATTGACTCCGGGCTGGGAATGGCCCAGACCCTCCCTCCTTAGGTGCGTTTTACTTGCAATGGGCAGGGACAGGCCAGTGTCTTACGCCTTATCTAAGTGGCCTAAAAAGACCAGGAGAAACCCCAGCCACGGAGCACCACAGAACAGCCAGGGAGTGAGCACTCACTCCAGCCCCTCCCTACTCGCTGCGCTGGCTTCCACCGCCTTATCTCTCCACTGCCCAGGTGATGGGAGTCAAGCCCAAGCAAACCAAACTGTGGCTGCAACCGGGGTTTGGGCACAGAGGAGGTGGTGGTGATGGGGCGGGCTTTGGGCGGTCAGGTGGGTGACAACAGCGATGCACCAGCCCTGCTAAGCCCACGAGCTCTGGGCACCGGGGCCAAATGTGTGAAGTGGCCCAAAGCTGAACGGCAGCATGCAGAGTGGCAAAAAGCTGGACCATTTAGAGGGCTCGGGCTCAAACACTTCCATGATCTCGGGCTTCAATAGCCCCTACCAGCCCACCACCAAGCTGGTGAGCCAATGCTGAGGGTTGACCAGCCTGTGCTATGACCCCAACTACCTGTGTGGCACCCTCTGCTGCCTCAAGGTCGCCCAAGGGATTTTGGCCCTGATTGCGTTCATCTGCGTGGAACCATCATGGAGTACTCCCCATGTGAAGGCCTCTACTTTTAGAGTTTGTGAGCTGTGGCACATTTATGATGATTGGAGTCTTGCTGATTCTGTTCAGTCTAATCCTTCACATGAGGATCCCCCATATCAACTGGAACCTGACAGATTCGGTCAATACTAGACTTAGCACTTTCCCAGAGTCGTGGACAATCACCCTGAGATTCAGCACCTGGACACATGAGCTCACCTGTTCATTCTTGAAAAGTGTTTTCAGAGTGGACCTTTTGGCAGGTCTGTGTGGCGGAGAGGCTCCAACCACCGAAAGGGGGAAACCCAGAACCCCCTTGGTCAGGGATCAACGTGCCTACCATAAAGAAAAGGGGCATTGGAAAAATGAATGCCCTAACCGGGAAAAGGCTCAAAAGCCCAGCCACTATAAGGGAGAACCCCAAGAAGGCGGCCTCATAGGTGTTGCAGAAATAAACTCAAACTGAGGGGGGCCAGGCTTTCTCCTCCTTGTCCCCACGAGCCCACCGTCAAAACGAAAGTAGGGGGCCAACCAGTGACTTTTGTGGTTAATACTGGTGCTGATCACTCTCATTATCTCCTCAGTGGCCCCTATCAGCAAAAAGACAGCGACCATCCTTGGGGCCACTAGGACATGAGCGATACAACAGCCCTTTTGCCAGGCTCATCACTGTCATCTCGGGGGCTGCAAAGTCCTACATGAATTTCTTTATCTACCTCATGCCCCATCCCCGTCCTGGGCCAAGAGAAACTCTCCAAGCTTAGGGTTCAAATACTTTTGAGCCCACTGATTAAACCCAAGGCCAGAGGAGACCAGGTCTCTGTTATTAGCAATTACCATGCCAAGGGAAGAAAAATAGAGGCTATTCTCCACCCAGGCCCAAGCAAGCAGCCCACCGCAGTTCAGGCTCCTCTTCCCTTCAGTATGGGCTGAAGACAACCCATCTGGACTAGCCCCATATCGGGCCCTACATAAAAAAGGATAGCGCTCAGGCTACTCACCCAGACTGTTGGGCCCTGGCAATGGCCAGTGGCATATCTGTCAAAGAAACTGGACCCCATGGCAGCAGGATGGCCACTGTGCCTCAGGACACTAACAGCCATCGTCCTACTCATCGAGGAGGCGGACAAGGTCACCTGGGACAAGAACTTAATGTCAAGTTCCCTCATGCAGTTGCAACCCTCATGAGCACCACCCCAGGGGGCTCCACTTCCTTTCCATCTCTCCGCTAGCACAGTACCAAGGACAACTCTGGAAAATCTGCGGGTCACCCTCGAAACGATAAAAACACTGAACCCAACAACATTTCTCCATGGGGGAACCAGACCGTGACTGTACCAAAGTAAGTGATGAAGTCTATGCAAGCCGTTGGTCCAGATCTACGGGATCAGGCCATAAAGAATCCAGAGCTCACGCTGTTTGGCTGCGGCAGCAGTTGCCGACAAGAGGGTACCTGGAAAGTGGGTCATACAGTCACCATGACCACTGAAGTCCTGAAAACTAAGGCATTACCAGCTGCATGGTCAGCACAACAGGCTAAACTATACGCCTTCATCCAAGCCCTCACCCGCAGTGAAGACAAGCAAGTCAACAATCACACTGACTCGGTACACCTTTGCTCTGTGCATATATACGACGCCATCTGCAAGGAGGGGGGCCTCCTCACTGCTGCAGAAAAAACTATCCAAAACGAGGAAGAGAAACTCCTCAAAGTCCTCTGCCTTCTAAGAAAAGTAGCAATCCTGCACTGTAAGGGACACCAGAAAGGAGACGACCCCATAGCACGGGGAAATCATCTAGCAGATGAGGCTGCCAAGACTGCAGCCAGAAAGGACATGGACAGAGCCCCTTCCCTTACCTTGGCCCTGACACTCCCCCGGAAAAAGTCCCTCTGCCCAGCTACACTAAGAAGAAAGAGTGGTTCATGGCTGAGGGGGCCGCTCTGACTGTAAAGGGATGGCAGGTGATGCCAGATGGGCCCATCTTCGTTCCAACAGCAACAGGAGGGCATCTTGTCAAGAAATACCACCAACTCAGCCATCCAGGAAAAAACACATTAGAAGCTCTCCTCTGGAAATAGCCATCCAGGAAAAAACACATTAGAAGCTCTCCTCCATTAGCCAGCTGCCAGTGCGATGCTGGGCAACTGGTGAGCAGTGCCTAACATGGGCTACACTGTTGCGTCTTCTGGCTGGACTTCCTCCAGAGGTTTGCCATTGCTGTTGCTTATCGAGTGACCCTAGGGTATATTTACTGCACTTACTTGTCTACAGGTTGTATCTGCTGTTGGGCTAGCCATGTTGGACTCCCTCTAACTAAGGTTGTGGACCCCACTTTTATTGGTCTTCTGCTGTTTACTCCTAAGTGCATTTCACTGTGGGTTTCCTGACCCCAGTCAGTCCTGGTCTTCTGCTAGCTGGTGTGTTGTTCCTCCTCACTGCCTTTAGCTGGTCTGACCCAGCAGCAGGGGACAGACTCCCCACACAATCAATCATGCACGCTTGTCAGTCTCTTACCCAATCTTTCAGTCCCGTCCAGGAGCAAGAGTCCACTTATATGCAAACCTCCTAGCCGTCCCCTAATGCTCCCCCATAGCCATTCCCCTTCTCATGAGCCTGCTGGCCACATCAGCAGCTGCCTTCGGCACCACCAGCATTGGGGTGTCACAGGTTCAGTACCAGGGGCTAACTTACAGTGGATTGTTCTGCCCTCATTCAGTCAGCTCTAGCCCCCCAGCACCAACTCAATTCGCCGGCCTCAGTGGTCCTCTCAAACAGGCATAGGCTCAACTTGTTCACAGCCGGCCACGCAAGGGGGCCTCTGCCTCTTACAGGAGGAATGTTGCTTCTATGCTTGTGAGTCGGGGGTGGTCCCAAACTCTGACCCAATTAGAAAAACGAGTAAATAAATCACTGGTGGGAAGCACTCCACCAGGTGACTTGGGGGAATTCCCTCTCACAGTGGTTCCCTTGGTCTGCCCCCTTCATCAGCACCCTCCTTATGCTCCTCCTCACAGTTTGTTTGTTTATTTATTTATTTATTTATTTATTTATAAGATTTTTATTTATTTGACAGAGAGAAACACAGCCAGAGGGGGAACACAAGCACGGGGAGTGAGAGAGGGAGAAGCAGGCTTCCCGCCGAGCAGGGACTCGATCCCGGGTCTCCTGGATCATGACCTGAGCCGAAGGTAGTCGTTTAACCAACTGAGCCACCCAGGAGTCCCTACTCACAGTATATTTATAATGCCCTTACTAGGTTTATCACCGGTCAGATTGCCAAGATCAGACTCCAGTTGTTCCTTACTATCGCCGTTAAAAAATAAAAATGATGCCCTCTAAACAGGGTGTTTAAAGGAGCATCAAAGCGGGGAATGATAAGGTAAATCTGTGTTCTGAGATGACCCACCAATCCAGCAGGGGCCTCTCAGTTCTGGCTATAGGGCCATTCCGGGTTTCCCTTCCTGCCCTTCCTACCGCTTGAGGGCAAGAGTGTCGCAGATTGGGAAGTAAAAGTGTATATACTACCCCCTTTGTGTGTGCTCCAGGCTCAGACTTTGGGCCCTTACTCTCCTAGGAGCCTGCTGTTTAAACAAACCTCCCATCCCTCAAGGCCTCTGTGTGCCGCTCGGTTGCTTGGTTCTTCCGTCAGGATCCAGTCCAGGTTTGGGAGCAGTCCTTAAAAAGGACAGGCACACAAGCTTTAGTGTTCACCCTCATACACCGCCTCCTAACTCTGCAGGCACAAAGATCGTATACAGATGTATACCATATGTCCTCAACTCAAACAGTCAGAGACAATTAGATGGATTAAAGATTCAGCTGTTTTTAAAAAGAAGTAAAGGAAATAAGTAATATATAATAGTTCTAAAAGAAACCACAGGACAAAACTGTTTTATTTTTTAAATAATCTCAGAGAATGGAAGGCCTTCCTGTATACCATAAGGCACAAAAGCCCCAAACAAAAAGTGATGAATTCAGTTACACACAAAATTGAATTTCTATAAGGTGAAATCCACCATAAGCAAAATCAAAAATCAGGTAATAAGTTGGGATTGAAATCCACGTTACAAAGCATTAATTCCTTAATGTATATAATAGATAAAAATCTCCTACAAACCAGTAAGAAAAAGGCCAATAATCCAAAATAAAAAAGGAAAAGGATAGGAACAGGCATATCACAAAAAAGAAAATGAGCTATTCTAAAACATAAAAAGATGTGTAGTGTGCATAACAGTAAAAGAAATGTCAACTTAAACTACATTGAGCCTGCACTTTTCACCAGCATATTATCAAATATCAAAAACTGGGGCGCCTGGGTGGCTCAGTTGGTTAAGCGACTGCCTTTGGCTCAGGTCATGATCCCGGAGACCGGGGTTCGAGTCCCACATCGGGCTCCCTGCTCGGTGGGAAGCCTGCTTCTCCTTCTCTCACTCCCTCTGCTTGTGTTCCCTCTCTGGCTGTGTTTCTCTCTGTCAAATAAATAAATAAAATCTTTAAAAAAAAATATCAAAAGCTGTGATCGTGTCCTGATGGTGGGGATATGAGAAAATAGGTGTGAGTGTAAATAACCACAATCTCTAGAGAGAATTAACTGACTGGCTAGAGGAGGAGAAGGCATTATTCTGACTTCTGGGCCCACCTCACAGCTTTCTACCTCCAGTTTTTTTTGTTTTTTTTTCCTTTTAATATATTCACAACAAGCTAATTTACCAGGATGGTGTTAGATCATTATTGGGCTAACACAAAACCTTTGATTAATATCAGCAGCAATGAGATGTGAAGACTCTGTCTTAGCTCTGATCCCACAGGGGCATTTCTGAGGCCAGGAAGCCTCACTTGTTACAGAATTAAGAGGTATTCTCTGCCTGATCACCCTAGAAATACAAAGACTATAATGAGGACAGGGTTATTTTCCTGGACACTCTCCCTGAGCATCCAGCTGTACCTAGCTTGGCATGTATCTCCCCCAGGATGGCAGTAGGACAGTGAACCCTTGCATCCTGCTGGCCCTACCACTTGTGAGTTTTCCCAGTAAGCCTAAGTTTCTTCCATAGCATGTGACATGAGTATGTGTGTGTCCATTACCTTTGTACGGACACTTCCAAATTACAAACACACATATCCTTTTACTCTGTAATTTTACTTTTCAGATTTTTTCTACATATGTTGTCATACACACATGAAGCACCTTTATGCAGAATTACTCATCACAGCATTATTTGAGATACCAAACTACTATAATCTAATTGTCCATAAATAAGAAACTAGATAAATAAATTATGGTGCATATGTACAAAGGAAAATTATGCAGCTATAAACAATGAGAAATCTCTTTATGGATACGGAAGAATTTCTAAAACAAGTTTTTATGTTAAAAATCAAAGTACAAAACTTATTACATAATAAATTGCAACTTGTGTAATAGAATAGGATACATCACATTCTTGGTTCTAATTCTATGTTCTGAAATGATACATATTGAACTGATAACATCAGTTCCCTTTGGAAAGATCCAGTGGTTGCCCAGAGTAAGAGTAAGATGGAAACATTTTACTATATACCCATTTGCGTCTTTAAAATTTTGAGCCCTGTAAATGCATTATGTCTCTAAAATGAAACATTAACTAAAATAAAATAGTTATTCAGGTACTCAATCCAGTCCTTGTGGAAGCTAGGGAGTATCAGTTGAAAGAGTTAGGATGGAATGTGGTGATAGCAGGGGGTAGAGAGGGCTGATACTATAAACAACCCCTAAGACTTCTTTAGTTATAAAATCCTGTAGTACAATGATGCCCCAATTTAACTAGACAAAACAACAGCTGTTTAATTTGCATACCACTCCTTTTTTCTATACTACTTCAATTTTTGTTTTTCCTTTTTTTCTTTTCTTTTCTCTTTTTTTTTTCTTTCTTTGTTGTTGTTATGGTTGTGGCTGTGGTTGAGAGCCCTACCTATCCAAGCATGGTTTTGATGGGCTCCTTTACAATTTTGGAGGAAAGAGGAAACATCTAAGATTGAGTACCTAATGCTCTTTAAAGTGGATTACTTTCAATTTTCAAGAATGTTTAGCTTAAAATTTTGTTGACTCTCTCCCTCACCCAATAAGGAACCATCCTTATAAAATATGTTGCAATATTTGAAAATATCAAAATGCCATGTGCCCTGTGCAACTAGAATTTCAGTGAAATGATTTTCTAAAAAGTAGCAGAAAATCACTGTGATGGCCCAGAAGTCTTCCAAAATCCTAGGCCATTCCTAGCAAGGGTACAGAGGATTTTTTGGTCTGCAAGGAACTGGGAAGATGCCAGACAAAGTAATCACTTTCCACTTGCTCAAGTTCTGCCTGCAGTTTTCAATTGGTTATACTTTATCCTACAGTGTTGCCGAGCTGTTTGGAAGGATTGCAAATTTTTACTTCAGAGGGGGGCTGGAAATCTACATCTGAAAGGTTAAGTTTAATGAGTAGTGGGGAATTAGGAATAGTCTGCACAGACAAACATCAACCAATAGGCTCTTCAGAACAAGGAAAACTAGTTAATTGCAACTATTTGGTAAATAATAACAATAGCTACTATTTATAGAGTACAAACGATGGTAGGCAAAGTACTTAACTGATTTACCTACATAAATTCATTTAGTCCTCACATCAATCTTATAATGCAGGTATAATTATTATGCCCATGCTCCAGGAGAAAAAGCTTGCAGTGACTCGGTTAGTTGCCCCAGTTCACATAGTTGACATTTGAATCTAGGTCTTACTCCACAAGTGGCACCTTTAGTCATTATGTTATATTGTATAATAAAGAATGCCATCTAGGTGTAAACATTACAGCAAACAACTGATACTCCTTAGAGTGTGAAAAGAAAGCAAAATAAAACACTGCTCCTTAAAACATCTGCATAGACTATTTCTTCCCTGGTCCTTAAATAAAACCTTAGGCGGGTCCTATGGCCCTCAGCTAACGAAAGAAAAAAAAAAAAAACTCTTTTATTTCTAAATGCAATAACAATCTCATTTCAGAATTAATAGGCCAGTCCATGGTACTAATGAAGACTCAAAGCTTTATTTGAGGTTCAAGTTTTTATTTCACCTTACTACAATAAGTTGTCTCTGACTCATCCAACTTGAGAGCAGCAGCTTGAGAGGGGGTGAGGAAGGGGAAGAGTGGGAGGAAGAAGATATATTAGGGGCAGGAGGCAGGAAAGGTTTAACATTGCTAGTAATGTCACACAGTCATGATCTCACTTTGTTGATTTCCGAGCGTGGCAGACATCCAAAGCTGACTCATTACATCTTGGGGAACTTTCATGTGATTCTCAAAGATTTCCCCACTGGGAACCTCCAGATATATTTCTGAGGTTAAGGCAATACTTCTTTTCTAGGTATCTGCTTATAATTTTTCCTTGGACCATGGACATCCAGTGGTCTATTCTGCTGGGAGTCATATCTTCCCTCCAGGAGGCCCTCTTGGGTGAGTATCTATGTTGGGTTCCAATTTGAGCCCCGCAATTAATCATTGCGGGGTTGCGTGCTGCTATTTACCAATGCAACCTCCACCATTTCCCACATTTGGACTGTTCTTAGATATGGTATCAGTCTATGCATTTCACAGATATTTAAGGACAAAGGTGAAACTCTGCATAGTTTTCTTCATATCCACCTAGTCGGCTTGAGGTAAGGGTCAGAACGCCTCTGTCTTCCCTCACGGTGGTTAAGTATGTGTGTTTGAGTTAGAATTGGTAGTGAATTCCATAGCATTCCAATAACTCTCTCCAAAAAAATTCCCTCTAAAAATAGTCTTCTTTCTTGGCCTCGCCAACCTTTTAAATATCCTTGAGGCAGTCATAGTAAGAGTTGCCAAAATAAATTTCCAGAATACTTCTTTTGCAAGTCATGAATATGGTCTCTCATTTTTAGATTGTGGGGGTATTTGGCATCTATTAGTTTGTTCTCATTCTTTGGGGTCTTAGCTGAAACTGAGATAGGAAAACCCCATTTCAACATCTTGTTATAAATACTTTCATGTTTTGGTTAAAAGTTTCTTACAGGGAATAGAAAATTTAAAAATGAAGAGTTGTCCTGTTTTGTTTTGTTTTGTTTTTTTCAAACAAATAGCTGTTTCTGCTTTTACAATGACATTTTCTTCAGACAGAGCAAGAAATTGAAATGGGACAGCTCAGCTACTAAATGCTTAGGACTTTTCATTTTTTAACCTGAAATTATTCTTCCATATTTGAAAATAAGTTTATCCCCTACCATTTTCATTCCAAATCTTAGCACTTCTGAACCCTCAATTAAGCCTAGCTAACTTAATTATCTCAGCTAAGTGTTTTTTTCTCATTCAGCTTATAGTTCATTTATCCCTTCCTGGGATATGAGTCATTATGATAGAGCTATATAACCAATAGGCTTGTTTATCTGGAAGTCATTTTAATGTCTTTGAAAGATTGAATTATCATAGCTTATCTGACTTCCATATAAACAGACAGAAAGAACTGAATTCAATCCCAATAAAGCATTTTCTTCTTGGTCTTAATCCTCTTTGACTGTCCTCCATCAATTGCATATTAAAGATCAATTGCATATTAAAGCTTTTGACCACATCTCATTCCCCTCAGTTGCCCCTGACTCTTGCAAGAGTAGGTGACTTTGTAGAAAAATTCCCTTCACTTGGCTTCAGTGGCTGGTTCTTAGCCTACTTCTCAGGCATTCCTTCTATCTACTTCTTTGAATTCCCATCTGAATAAGGGTCCTTGGCCATTTTATTCCCCTCCCCCTTTCTTTCTCCCTTAGCCATTAATCCATATCCTGGTGTAATAGCCATCTGTGTATGATTAATCCCCCCAGTTCATCTTTACTTTCTTTTTTATTCCTTTGTACCTACTAGTATATTTACTTTTACTATGACTCTTGTCCTATGAAAGTGTAATCATTTGCCTGGATGACCGTCTCTGCACCTTGACTATTAGATCATTGAAGTTAGGGATATGGTTTCTTATTCCCTTACCCAGTACCTGACATACAGCAAGTGCTCAAAAAAGTTTGCATAAATGAGTACAAGTTCTCTGTCTTTATCCTGTTTGCTGTGTAACATCTGTATGTTTGGTTAGTCGTTCAAACTAAACATGGAGAAAACAAATGGAACCATTTTTAACTACCAGTCCTTCCTTCTGATTTCCCAGCATTAGTCCCATAGGGCTCACCTTTGATTCTTCTATTGGCCTAATCTACCTCATGTAAACAGCCATCAAGTCCTGTCTATTCTACCTGGGCAATATTTTACATTTGATCCTGCTTTCATTTCTAACTTCTGAATTTTCATTAGTATTGGTCTGGACACATATTAACTTCCTAAAGACCGCTGCAGAGAAAACAGTTTTGAAATAGGCAGATCTAGGTTCATATCTTGAGTCAGCTTTTAGATGAAAAGCAATATAGTCAACCTTTTCGAACTTCTTTTTCCCTGTATATGATTTGCATTATAATCATTGATTAACTCCTCCCCTAGATATAAACTCCTCTAGGGCAAGAATTGTGTCTCACTTGACTTTTTATTCTCATAAACCAACCATGGCTCCTGACATACAGCTGCTAATCATTGATGCTATTTGCTGAATGATTGAAGATGATGATATCTACATCACAATGTTAGCATAAGAAATAAATTAAACGTGATAAATTAAATGTGACTAAATTCCAGGAAGCCCAAACAGATATGTGGAGGCACCCATGCTGAGAATAATCAAGACCCCCAGCTAATACCACTGAATGAGCTATCAATCAGCAGCCAGCACCAACTTCGAGCCATGTAAGGGATGTCATTTTGGACTTTGCATTCACCCTGGCACCCCAACCAACACCATAGAAACAAAAAAACCACATCATCGATTGATAGAGTCTTCATATATAATAAACTCTTGTTGCTTTAAGTAACTAAGTTTTGGAGAAGTATAGAGATAGGGTACAATTGTAATATAAAACCTAAAGTACATGGTATTGATTTTGAGATTGGACTGTGGGGAGGAATGAACAGGGGTAAGGAGACTCAGTAGAGGCTAGAGAGGCAATGAGGAGATTAATACTGGGAACTGAAGGGAAGGCGACCAGTCTTAGGTAGTGAGGGAAGGATTTGGCAGGACTGTCTCCTACTGTAATGTGGATGAGAGAAAGTATAACAAATGAACTTGTAAATTTGCCAAAGTGATTTCCAGGAATAATGTTGAAAGTGTCAGTTGTCTTCTTTTAATGGCTGATAGTGGAATGATGAAACAGAAAGAAGACTCAAAGAAACAATTTGAATTTCAAGCAAAATTCAGAGGAAATTTTCTAATCCAAAAGTTTCAAGGTTGGAAAATAAAACTGTTTCTCATTCCAAGCCTCTCCAGATGGCAAAAAATTGGCAAAGTCAGAAATGACTCTGGGGAAAAAATCAAACCCAGGGTGATGCTACTATAATGTGGTCTTGGGTCAAAGCCAAGTCAAGGATGTGCCTGTAAAATTATTAAGACCTCATAAAAATTAAAGCCCATGTCTCTTACACTCTCAGGTAGATTAAAAAGAAACGCTTCTAAAATTTTTAAGGGTTTGCTTAATAGATGCTTCATGTAGAAAAAGGAACTTGCAAAAATTTTAGCAACAGTGTTCCACAACCAACCCTCACCCCAAGGTTGGAAGGGTCCTATCTTTAAGAGTAAATATAGCTTGGTTTGCAGATGATAACCCCAAAAAATAGTGCGTGGCTGCCATCTAAGGATGCTCACTCCAGTAAGAGTCATAGGAAACCTACAAAGTTTCTAAGAAAACTATCAGAAGGATGAACTGTATATTTAGACTAAAATGGACTGGAATAGTTCAAAATTAAACAAGACTTCTGGACCCCTAATGTTCTGTGGTCAAGAGCAGAATGAAAAAAACTTCTCAACTACAAGTGTGGGCTATATCTGTGGAAAAGAAAGGATGATTCAGTGGGCAAAGCCTCAAATTCAGAAGATAGAGCCAAAAATTGAGGGGAATCACTGAGAGAGAGCAGAACTTGATCTTTATCAATGTACATTGCCCAAGGCTGGAGCAGGAAGGATAAGCCGAGGAGAGAGCTTGATGTGGGCCTCAATCTCAGGACCCTGAGATCATGACCTGAGCTGAAGGCAGAGGCTTTAACCCACTGAGCTACCCAGGTGCCCAGGAATTCCTGGTATCTGTTGATTATCTGGTTTAGTAAAAACCTAGTAGGTGAAAAAAAAATCTCAACATATGTATTCAAGAATACTTAAGTCTTATATTTCTTATTTCTAAATGTTCAAGAAGAGGGAATATAAATAAACTCTATTTCTCAATCATTCTCAGTCTATTTTGTTGGGCTTTTCCTGCTATTTCATATATATATATTCCCAGTTGTCAAAACAAACTATTCATTTCCCCAAAATATCCTTTCCTCTGCAGACTCCATTTGTTTGCTTTAATCATTTACTCAATCATTGATGTAGAATTTTTCTGTAAATTAAAAGGGGCTATAACTTTTTATAACTCTGCATTGGATTTTATGGATATATTTTCTCTACAAAATTATAAAATACTAAAGTGCCATGGACATCAATTTTAGTCTTGTTCCAACCTCCTCCAACTTCCCAGCATAGTTGGTAACCTCCTCCAACTTCCCAGCATAGTTGGTAATCAGATATATATATATCTGTCTCTCTATAATTAATTGTATCTAAGTTTCAGATGAACCTATATCCAATCCCTATAAATCCAAACTCTTTCCATGATTGGTCCTCTGGCCTCTCTCCATCCCCTTTTCTGGGCCTCTCAACTGTTCTCACTAGGGATTTTCTATGATGAAAATGACAAAAAACAAACAACAAATCAATTTAAAAAACCATGCCCCCACCAAAAAAACTCAGACAACAGGTTCAGAGGGTTTGAGACACTCATAAATAACAAATTTCCATTGTATGGAACCTGTGACAGAAATTGCTATTGATTTTTCAAGATTCATTTCTTCTTTAATAATAGAACCACTGAATGTTAGCTGGGTATACGACCATCCAGAAGAGAAACTACATTTCCCAGCCTTCTTTGAGGCTAGATATGACCAAGTAACTAATCTCCTTCCACTGAGATATAAATAGAAGTATCATGTGCAGCTTTTAGGAAATGTTCTTAGAAGTTGAGGCTGAGAACTTTCACTGATTTTTCTCCATCCTCCTGCTGATTTGTAGACCTCACAGCACTCATGAAGTCATCTTGAACCACACCCTAATGTTGAAAATGGTAGAACAATAAAATATAAGGAGTCTGGGTCTCCAATAATCAGTTACCGGACAAGTTCTGAAAATGTTTATCTTTAGAGTTCATTTATATCTGAGAGCAATACATTTGAAACTGCTGTTATTTGAGCATCTTTACCACTTGCAGCTGAAACTAGTCTTTTCTAACACCATACTTAAACTGAGAGGATTGTTGAATGAGTAATCTCCCCAAGTATGAGGGAACAAGACTCTTATTTGAGTTGAAATTTAAGACTCTGGTTTTCTATCCCTGGATCAACTCAACTCACACATAGAAAATGATCACTTTCATAAATAAAAAGATTTGAGTTCACTTTCAGTTTTTTGATTTGCTTTCCATTTAATCTAGTTGAAACTGTCTTTGTATGACTTTTTGACAATAACATCACTTCCCTAATACCCATTTCAAGTGAAAAATCACTGAAATGTGACATGCTATTTCAGAGAAAAAGAGAGAAAGAAAGAGCGGCACTTTCTTCAATGAAAGGATATAAAGTGCTGATTCCAAGCACTGCCCCTACCCATTCTGTCTTTTCCCTAGATTTCTCCACCCACTTTATTTCCCAAGTTCCCACACAGGGATGGTGAATGGAAGATACTGGCATTTTAACTGCTACCAAGTAGTTCATGTTTCCAAGATTATCTCATCTGGCAGATGCCAAGGCAGCCATGATAAGGTTCCCTGATGCCTGTCACCTGTGCTGATGGCCGTATGATCTATAACACATCAAGCATCAGGTATGAGAAACTCTTGCTATGCAAACACCCAAATACTCATCCCCAACTTAGCAAATGAGAATGGGGGGGGGGGGCACGTGGGTGGCTCAGTTCTTTAAGCGACTGCCTTTGGCTCAGGTCATGATCCTGGAGACCCGGGATCAAGGCCCCCATCAGGCTCCCTGCTCCGCAGGAAACCTACCTCTCCCTCTCTCACTCCCCCTGCTTGTGTTCCCACTCTAGCTATGTTTCTCTCTGTCAATTAAATAAATAAATAAAATCTTTTTTAAAAAAGAAAAGAAAATGGGAATGGGGCTGTCTGTCTATATATAATAATTTCTGATTTGGCAAAGAAGGTGGGATTTTTTATTTTAAGATTTTTATTTATTTGACAGAGAGAAACACAGCAAGAGAGGGAACACAAGCAATGGGAGTGAGAGAGGGAGACGCAGGATTCCTGCCAAGCAGGGAGCCCGATGTGGGACTCGATCCTGGGTCCCTGGGATCACGACCTGAGCCGAAGGCAGTCGCCTAACCAACTAAGCCACCCAGGCGCCCCAGAAGGTGGGATTTCAAGAGAGCATTGTCAGTAGCAAAAGCAATGGATATGCTTTCTATTTTAAAGGAAAATAGTATCTATTCAATCATTTGAAAGGTCAAAAGAAAAATTAAATCATTAGTTTCCTTTATTATTAAAAGAGTTCATCAAATTGGTATTGTTTTAGGAGTCAAGTTCTCTGTAAGCCTTTCTATTCCTATTATGATTGTTTTCCTTTCTGCTTACCCTGTTCTTCATGTCTTAAATGTCCTCCCGATTCTTCGCTAATACAGCATATTCTATACTTCCCTTGAGATTTTGTCATAAAGACTTGCTTTTTGTAATAAAAAAGTTAAAAATCAGCTAACCACCCCGAAGGTGGGGTATCCGAGGCTACCCTTGATAGATATAAAGAGATTAAAGAGAAAATCAGGATGGTGATTATCATGGGCAGAGGGGGCTTCTTTTGAAGCATGGAATTCTAGCCCCAGATAATTGCTCCTCAGAATGATACCACATAGGCTCCCACACTTTCTAATTTCCTTGTAAATGCAAGTCATTGACTTCTTTGTAAATATGAGTGAGTGATCCATCAGAAATTAACTCCAAGCAGCCTTGGATATTTTGAGAGAAAAACTAAGCCATATCACTTCATGTCTACTTTGTTTTGAACATAATTACTGGATATGCAATCATTATTAAGACATGATCCCAGCTTTGGAAGACTCCTATTCTGGTGGGGAATACAGACATAGTGTTATTCCAGAAACCTGGTTTGTATAAAGAAAGCAACTTGACAGTGGAAAAAGTAAAGGAAAGATGCATTTTAACATTTCGTATATGCCAAAGAACTCAACAAGAGAGCTTCTCAGTATTTACCCCAGAGAAGTGAAAACTTGTGTTCATATATTCACATTCATGTTCATTGCAGCATTATTTATAATAGTCAAAAGATGTGAACAACTGGATGTCCTTCAGTGTGAATAAACAAACTCATACACTCATATAATGGGATACTACACAGCAACAAAAAGTAATACAAGGCTATAAACACATGCAAGAACTTGGATAGATCTCAGGGGCATTATGCTGACTGAAAAAAGCAATCTCAAAGGATTTCATACCTTATCATTCTATTTATATAACAGTATTAAACAGTACAACTATAGATAGGGAGAACAAGTTGGTGGTTGTTAGGTTAGGGTTGGGGGGAGGGTCTGACTATCAAGGGATAGCATGAGGGATTTTCTTTATGGTGATGGGAACAGTTTTATGTCCCAATTGTGGTGGTGGTTACATGATTCATTGCATCTATACATGAGATAAAACGTCATAGTACTATAAGCAAACACAAAATGAGTGTAGGTAAAAATGGATCAGCTTTGTAGTTAAAAATATCATACCAATGTCGGTTTTCTGCTAGTACATTTTAGTTATGTAAGATGCTGCCTTTGGGAAGGTACAGCCTGGTGAGGGTATAAGGAAATTCTGTACTATTTTTTGCAACTTCTTGCGAGTCTTAAATTATTTCAAAACAAAAAATTTTAAAAATCCCATTTATGATTTATGAGTCATGGGACAGACATTCAGCCAACTGTCTTGGAGTACTGGGACCAGGGAATGGGAAACCATCTTAAGGAATACTCTTTCTGTTATTTTTGCTTCTCTTGGCCATAAAGACTTCATTCTAGCTCTTTAAAATTGTTGGGGTTTTTTTCCTTTTTCTTCTTTTGTTTTACTTCTCCAACCCATGTGACACAAAGTAGGCGAGGTGCAGTTTCTAAGTTTTTACATACTTTCCATTCATGAGACCAGGCCAAGATAAAACTGGAATTTTCCTGATCTACCTCTCTGAGTAATATGCTTGATTTCACAATGCCTGCTCACTTCCCGTGACTTCCTCTAGCAATTTTACTTTGGACTATCTAAGCTCTCTAAGAGAGGGTTCAAAGCCTTCATTTCCGTAACATGGTTAATTTTGGCTTCTGTTTGTTCTACATCAGTGGATATATATGGTGCTTGAGTTTCTTATATGAGACTTTATCATCAAAAGTAAAAATCGATCTTTATCTTTGTATTTGTAAGTGACATGGTAAATATAGTTTTTCTTGATCCTCTGACATTTCTGCCTTCCAGATAACCAAAAGGCAAAATGTGGTTCAGATAACCTCAAAAGTCTGTCTCCTACCCCACTGCCCACCTCCGCCCCACCCCACTATTTATGAAGTTTCCTTTATGTGCAGGGCTCTGTCCTGGGGAAAGAAACAAGTACAGATATGGACAATGTGCAAGCCATGAGTAAGATGAAGACATGCTACTATACAGGATAGATAGCGAGGTGCTGTGAGAAAAGGACAACAAATTATGGAGTTGGGAAGATTTTGGGGGGGGAAGATTCTTGTGATCAAGGAAAAGAGAAGGCATTTGGAATTGAGCTTGAAGAGTCAGTGGAAAGTGGATACATTACAGAAAAGGGAAAGGAACTCCATATAAAAATCCTGCATGGTAAACAGTGGAAGCTCAAAAGCTTTGCTCAGTGAGGAGGTGCCCTCTACATTAATGACAACATAAAGCACCCAGTTTCCGGATGAAGGGGCTGAAAGACCATGGGAGGAGTTATGTGAGACTCTGGAGGGTACATAGAAGTACAATGAGAAGTACTATTGTGGTGTTTTGTTTGTTTGTTTGTTTTTTACAATAGCCTCTCTATACTGTGAATAACAAAGAAGAATACAGATTTCACTTAATTTGTTAGACTGACCCTTAATGGGAATTTCTGTTGCCAAATGCTTTAGTGTCTAAAATATCATAGATTTTTAGTCTCAAAGCCATGGCTTGTCTCACTTCTTATCACACTGGGTCTTAACCCACAGGGGATTTTCTATTACATAAGCCAGTGGCAGAGGGAGAAGGTCATCTGAAGAATTGATGCCACGGAGAGAATGACTGAGAGAGTTTCTCCTTTCTTGGTATTAGATACATCCTTGTTTTGCTTTTATTTGTGTGCTTCTTTTAACAGACAAATTGCGCTAGGTCTTGTAATATGTATCTCTAACTTACCTCAGTCTACTTTAATAATACAATGCTACTTCATGTAGACCACAGAGACCTCACAACACTCTATTTCCATTCCCTTCTCCTCATTACTTTTTTTTTTAAAGATATTATTTATTTATTTGACAGAGAGAGATCACGGGTAGGCAGAGAGGCAGGCAGAGAGAGGGGGCTGGGAAGCGGGCTCCCTGCTGAGCAGAGAGCCGGATGTGGGGGCTCCATCCCAGGACTCTGAGATCAGGACCTGAGCTGAAGGCAGAGGCTTAACCCACTGAGCCACCCAGGCACCCTCCCCATTACTTGTACAAGTGTTGTAAAGCATTTTAGTCCTACATTTATAAACCTTACCTTTTGTTGTTTCCATTTTGGCTTTAAAAAATCAATAACTTTTAAATAAAGTCAAACATGAGATTTAAAAAGTCTTACACATTTGCTATATATTTGTCATTCTGGTACCTTTTATTCCTGTTTTTAGATCCAAGTTCCCATCTGGAATCATTTTCCTTCAGCTCAAAAAACTTCCTTACCATTTTTTAACATCCAGGACAGCTGGCAACAAATTTCCCTCAGTTTTTATTTGTCAGAATATGTCTTTATTATGCCTTCATGTTTAAAGATATTTTCACTAGATTTAGAATGCTAATTTGATAAATTTCTTCCTCCACTTTTAAGGTGGTTTTTCATTTTCTTTTGGTTTGTCCTATTTCTTCTGAGCTGTCTGTAGTAATTGTTTTCTTCATTCCTCTGATGTGCCATGTCTTTCTTCCTCTGGAAGATTTGAAATTTCATTTTCATGGTTTTCAGGAATGTATTTATGACACATGTCGGTCTGGTTGTGTGTGTATGTGTATGTGTTTATACATGTATATCCTGCTCAGGGTCTGATAAACTCCACGGACCTGTAGATTTAGTTTTCATTGCATTTAGAAAATTTGGCAGTGTTATTTCTTTACTCCTCGTACATACACTTTGCCTATCTTTCTGGGACTCCATATATACATATATACTATACTACTTGACATTATCTTATTGGTCACCAAAGCTATATTCATTGTTTAATCTTCCCCCTGTGTTTCAGGTTGGATTGTTTCAATTACAGTGCCTTCAGGTTTTTTGATCTTTACTTGTGCATGAATCTAATTGGTTGTTTGAATTTTTTACTTTGGGTATTTTATTTTTCATGGTTAAAATTTCCACTTGGAAGCTTCTGATACCTTTCCTTTCCCTTCACATTATATTCATATTCTTTTTCTTAGCTCTTAAACATAGTAAACATATTCATAAAAGTAGTTTTAAAGACTGGTAATTTTTTATTTCTGTCCTATCTTTGGTCTATTTCTAGTGACTGATTTTTCACCTGATTTTTGGCCAATTTGTCCTTCATTTCTCATGGTTAGTAATTTTTTGTTTGTATGTTAGATACTAAAAGGTTTATATTATTTAGGCTCTTACTTTTTAGACTCTTACTATTAGGCTCTTACTTCTTACAAAGAATATTAAACATGTTTTGGCAGGCTTTAAAGTTACTTAAAGATTATTTCTACCATTTAAAGCATTATTATTAGTAGTCTACTGTGGTTTTTACTATAGGCCAAGTTTTACCTAACTACTGAATCCCCCACTCTGGCTGATTACAATTCATTTGAACTGTGGATATTGTTCTCCCTGAGAATTCTTTATCTGGTTTATATATTTTCACTTTATGCACATGTATCTAAGTATTCCACAGCAGCTACCAAGGTGCCTGGTGCAGATTTCTGAAGCTTTGTTGCTATGTAGTTCTCTTCTCTCTGGTACCCATCCACAATTCTAGCTACCCGGTGCTCTGACCTCTATCTCTACAGTGCAATGAAAACACCAAGATCTGTCTGTTTGGGTTCCTTTGCTCTCCATCAAACTCTAGGAGGTAATTCTAAGCAGAAAACCTGATTTGTTTTCCTTCTCTCAGAAATTGGTTCTCTATTGCCGGTGGTCCTGTGTCTGAAAAGAGTTGTTTTATGATTGTTACAATCCTTCGTGTTTCTGAGAGACACACTGATCTTTATCTTATTTAAGTTATCCTGGGAATTAAAATGTCCATAGCCACTTTAAAGAGATGGTGGTGTTAGTGGAAGAGAGACCTGAACAGTGGAAGGAATGCCCTGAGGCAGAGTCCGAAGTCCTTGCAGGGGAATGATAAGAGACCTTAGCCGTAGGCAAGGATGGAGATTAAAAAGCTACACAGTAAAAGCCCAGGAGAACAACATCCTGACTTTGTAGCTTCTAAGACTTGGGGCTGACAGATCAAAGAATAACTGGTGCAGACAGGACTCCCTCTTCCTCCTCTGCCCCATGGTAACCCCTATACTCATTGAAATACATTTGCGGTGGTTGAGTTCCAGTTTCACAGCATTGTGGTCAGAGAATATGCAGGGAATAATCTCAATCTTCTGGTATTAGTTGAGCCCTGATTTGTGACCTAGTATGTGGTCTATTCTGGAGAAAGTTCCATGTGCACTGGAGAAGAATGAGTATTCTGCTGTTTTAGGGTGGAATGTTCTGAATATATCTATGAGATCCATCTGGTTCAATGTGTCATTCAAGGCTCTTGTTTCTTTGTTGATTTTCTGTTTAGATGATCTGTCCATTGCTGAGAGTGGTGTGTTAAGATCTCCTACAATTAATGTATTTGTATCAATATGACTCTATTTTGCTTAACAGTTGGCTTATGTAGTTGACTGCTCTCATGTTGGGGGCATAAATATTTACAATTGTTAGATCTTCTTGGTGGATAGACCCTTTGAGAATGATGTAGTGTCCTTCTGTGTCTCTGACTACAGTCTTTAGATTAAAATCCAATTTGCCTGGTATGAGAATCGCTACCCCGGCTTTCTTTTGGGGTCCGCTGGCATGAAAGATGGTCCTCCATCCACTCACACTTGCACTGTGGCTACAGCCCACTATCTCCCCAACTCCATGGAGGAAAGACTGCTAAGATAGTTCCAGTACGCACCTTATAGGGTCAAAAACTCCTCCTCTTAACCATTAGTCAGAAGAGTTTCCAGAATGATGGGAAACAGTCTCCATTAGACACCACCCCGCTGTTTGTCACAGCTCTTCCCAGCCCAGAGAGAACAATAACAATCTCAGAACAATGTGGAGACCAGGTCCACCTGAAGGAACTTGCCCAGCTCCCCCACCTTGAGTGTGTAGTTTCACTTTAGTGAACTGCTTTGTGCTTGTTACTTTCCTTCTGGCCATCTTTATTCAAGCCCAGATCCCCACTTAAATCTCCTCAGGAGAAATTCAAGGATGGAGACCCCCTGTTCACACAACACAGATTCTCTTACCTTGAACAGTGGTAAGAGACAAAATTTTGAAAATTAGCTGAAACAAAATTTTGCAAAAGCTTTACCTCCAGTTTCTATTGAAACCTGCCTTTATGGAGTTCTAATGCATAGCACATTTATTTGGCTTGGCTATTGGCTGTTGATATGTTTTCCCATTTTCAGGAGCTTGCCTGATCAGCTTGTGCCCTATGGTGACAGAAGCAGTTTAGTGTAATACTACATATTATGATACTACATCATTTATGTTTAATCTCAAAATTCAGTGACTACCAGGTTTCCCCCTGCTATTCAAAAGTAGAGCATTCCTATGAAACATTGGCAAGAGTGTCCCCCACTTTCTGCATTAGGACGGTAACAGCAGTTTTCATAAGAGCAAAAATGATCTTCAGATTTCTTTCAGTTAATAAAAATAGTACTAATGTAGGTCTTCTGTGAGAACAAAGTGGTATGATGCCAACTTTTGGAAAGCAAGAGATACCTGTAGATGCTACCAAAAAATAGACACTTTTATAAATACACAAAATACATCATGAATGTCTCTTCCAAAGACCGTTCCAGGTTTAGAGAGTTTTAGTCTGACAACCAGTGGAAAGGACAAGGATGCAGAAAGAGGGAGGAGAGAAAGTAGCAAGGTATTCAGCAAAATACATATTTCCTGTATATTTCAAGGCCCTGTCTCACAAAATAATGCCCAGGGGCATTCACAAATTTATATAGTCTTCTGTGTTGGTTTGATTCCCAAAGGAATCAATCTTTCAGTGTCTTTGTCTCTAACAATAAAAAGCTTTCCCTGGTTTTCTTCCTCTCTTCAGTCTTTATAAGGCAATTTCAAAATAATATCTATTCTGTAAATTTGTGAGCATGTGGATTAAATGTAAGTTGACAGATTTCTATGTAAAAATCATTGGTTAATAGCAGCCTGTGGCAGAGTGTGGAATGGCAAATGGGTAAAAGGGCAGGAAGGGGTTTGGAAGGAAAGTGGAGCCTCTCAGCTGTGGGGGGTGAGGCACCAAGATTAACTCCATTAGTTACTAAATTACTTAGTGGTTTTATTGATGAATTGCTAGAAGATTTACAGGGGTTTGAAATAAATCTTTTTGGCTTATAAAAGAAACATTAACGGTGGGGGTGTAGAGAGAGATCTAATGCTTGCCCCGTAAAAGGTAGGAGAACTCTGAAAGCAGAAATACCAGAGAGAAAAAGAACAGGCAGCAGCAAATTATAAATGAATCTGTAAAGCATCAGCCTGTTAAAAAATCACAAAAGGTTCTATTCAATAGTGCCCTGAAGATAGATCAGATCTACCTACAGCCCTTAGTAGAGACTTTTGATTTTAGGGCCTTTTATTGTTTGTTGGGTTTTTTTTAAAGATTTTATTTATTTATTTGACAGAGAGAAACACAGCCAGAGAGGGAACACAAGCAGGGGGAGTGGGAGAGGGAGAAGCAGGCTTCCCACCGAGCAGGGAGCCCGATGTGGGACTCGATCCCGGGTCTCCGGGATCATGACTTGAGCCGAAGGCAGTCGCCCAACCAACTGAGCCACCCAGGCGCCCCTATTGTTTGTTTTTTGTAATGATTGTTGATGGATGTGTCAGCAAGAACTGAAATATGTGTGTTGCGTTGTGTGTGTTTGTTCTCCAAACTTAAATCTAGAACATAAAGGCATTAATTTTTTTTACAAAGCAAAAGTTTATTTAATTAGACCAAAAATTGCACAACTATTTACCCTGCCCTTGACCGCGCCATGCTTATCCAGATGAGAGCGCTTTGTCTTCTTTAGGCCTTTCCTGTTGAACTTGATTGAGCAGGGCCATGAGACTTCTTGCCTGCTGAAACTCACACTGGCCCTCCTCACCTTGAACTTCTGATATTCATAGTTGAATATAAAAGCTGTTTTAAATCAACTGGTCTTTATGATCCTTAAATAGAACATGTATTATCACACTCACTGGAGGAATTGACTTACAAGCTTCCCCCGGGCCAGCTCTCCTTTTTTTGTTGCTTTTCTTGCTGGGCGCAGAAGGACAGTGATTTATCTGGTGGTTTGGGTTCCAAATGTCTCATAATAAATGTGGAGAGAAGAATCTCTAGTTTTAATATTATTTCTACCAGTTATTTATTTAATATTAACATCGCCTGTGACAGTACTTATTTCTCCAATGTAGGTTTATAGTAGGCAATAAAGACTCTGAAAATACTTAACTATAAATTCAAATACCTTTAGGGACCAGCCATGTCATAAGGCAAGCATTTGGGTCTATGACAAAAGGGATGTGAGGCTTGTGGAAAACCCAGAAAGCTTAACTCTCATACCAACCCAATGAAGTAAACATAGCTTCTTAACTCCATTTTACAGATGAGAAACTGAGACAGAGAGATTAAATGATTTATCCAAGGTCATAAAAGGGATTTAGGATTAGAGCTAAATTAAATCCAGGTTGTTTGGCACCAAACCTATGCTCCAGGTGGTCAGAAATGGGCTGGGTGCTATATACAGCAGGATGTCTACAAGCACTGCATGTTTCAGAAACAGATAATAACCAAAATTGGTTCAACAATCTGGACCACATTCGAGGGGGAAAAAAAGGACTTTAATGCCAAAGCTCTTTCCTTTTCTCCCTCAGGAAACATTCACTTCCTTCTTGTTAGAGGAGGAGTCCATCCCCCAGCCAAGCCAGGTCAGGGCCAGCAGGAGCAGGTGCCCAATGGGATCTCAAGCAGGTGTGTAGTCTTGAAGGGTGAAAGGTCCTGGAAGAATGCAACAGGCATCAGTAATGTGGTGGGGATGCTCAGAAACAGTCCAGAGGGATGCATGGAGAGGAAAGGTCATCTATCAAATATCCCCAGAATCCATCAGAGAGCGAGGAAGCATTTCAGTGGGCAATACCCATATGAAAATATTGTGATTAAATTGAGACACATACAAGGAAATCATCCATTTAGAGATGGTTCTAAAGACAGGGGGAAAAAACTAACAAACATTTCGACATCCTGAAATCTAGCAGTTTTCTTAAATACCTATTAAGAGTGAACCATATCAGTTAATCTCTTCACTAAGAATACTGAGGTACACTACCGGGGTAATTCATTCACTGCCATCATGACTAAGAATCAGTCAGTAAGAAAGGCCATGATCTTTTCACACCATCCCATTCCTCCTCACTTTTCATGTTCCCTTCCTGCCATTCTGTGTCCTCTTACCCCACCCACCCCCCCCTACACACACACACACATACCACAGGCTTTACCATATCCCTGAGATTTCTTTTTTTTTCTTTTTTCTTTTATTTATTTGACAGAAGGAGATCACAGGTAGGCAGAGAGGCAGGCAGAGAGAGAGAGGAGGAAACTGACTTCCTGCTGAGCAGAGAGCCCGATGTGGGCCTCGATCCCAGGACCCTGAGATCGTGACCTGAGCCAAAGGCCAGAGGCTTTAACCCACTGAGCCACCCAGGTGCCCATCCCTGAGGTTTCTAATAGCAGAGGCAGGTAACTGAACATAGACCTGGCTTGACTTCTCTCTGGCTATACAGACTATAATGAAAAAATATGGCGACTCAAGGGCTATATGTGTGAGTGCTGGGTCAGTACTGGTAGGTCAGTACCTGCTTTCATGACTTCTACAATCCCAATCCCCAAGGTGGACAGGAAACTTACTTAGGACATTTCCATCACTGTAAGCACCTCCGATAAACAGGCAGTCTATTGCAGTAATCTGAAAAATGTTTTCCACTTCTGCAGATTTCCCAGGGGATGCTCTTAAGGCTAGACACAGAAAATCTTTCTGCCTTTAGCTCTTTTATGCACATTCTCTGATGGAGCTGATTGCAGTCTTAGTCAGCTTGTTATACCTGTCAGCCAACTGGAAGAATGGGAAGAAAGAAAAACCACTTCTAGTTATTTACCAGGCTCGATGCTAAGTCATGTGGTTCCTGCGTTGTAACGGAAGGGTGTGTGTATGTGTAATGTTACTGTTAACTTGGATCTATATAACTGTACCTTGGGGCTGGCAACAATTGAATGGAAAATGGCTTTCACAGCTGAGTAACTTTTTAATTTTTCTTAACAAAACATGCACTGGTGTTAGTAGGGCTCTGTTGGTGATCATGGCAGGCTAAATGATGTGGTACCTTGGCTGGTAATTCCCCTTCGTGGTTTCCAAGTGTTTGTGTATCCTAAGAACACATAAGCATCAGGATAAAAGGTTGGTCTCCCCTTGGTGCAATGCAATGCTCTGATGTCAGGGTGCTTTGATGAAATGATGAGGCATTCCAGAACTGTTAAAAGCATCTGGGCTGGCTGTTTGAGGCTTCTGAAATGATTCTCTCTTCTAATAGGAAATGGGCCAGGATTGAAAAAGAAGCCAAGTCACTTGGAAATGAACATACTTGTTAGGTGGAAAAGGGATTTTCCAGGCTTATTTCCCTGTAATTCTCTAGTAGCTGTCCATGGCTGGAACTGATCATGTCCCCATTATCTTCCCTTTGGCCCCATTCCAAAACATGTTCTTTTCCTTGGAAAATTGCCTTACAGGTCCGTATTGCAGACTGTCCCTCTTCCATTCCCTGCACTGGTATAACTCAATGTTATTTTCCCTAATTCTAAGCTTAATAAAAAACTTTTTCATCAATAAACAAAGTGTTAACCCTTTACATCTTACATCTATTTCTATAGCAACATCTTTATATAGGAGATGATTTTTCTTTTATCTTGACTGTGGATAGTGTTATTTCATCTGTGGAAGGGTTTTATTATTAGTTTCCTAAACTCTCCCTGTCCTAGCCCCAACCACCTCTATTTAATTAACTGTGTAGCTGTTGAGTCAGTCCTCAATAGCCATGCCCTCTGCCTAGCCATGGGCATCATCAGTTACCTTTTCATATTTTGTTGTTTATTTATTCAAAAAGTATTTATTATTCCACCATCTAGCTATAGAAAGCATGACACAGTCCCTCTTTTATAAAGTCTAATAAAAAATATAAATGGGAAGAAATTATAGCTACAAGAAAGTACATTTGAGTCAGAGGGCAATCTAAGAAAAGTAGGAGTTTACAGATAATCTATTATATGGCACACCTCGGTGGCTCAGTTGGCTAAGTGTCTGGCTTATGCTCAGATGATGATCCCAGGGTCCTGAGATCAAGTCTTGCATTGGGCTCCCTGCTCAGTGGGGAGCCTACTTCTCCCTGTCCCTGTGCCTGCCATTCTTCCTGCTTGTGCTCTTTCTCCCTGTGTCATATAAAGAAATCAATTTTTTTTTTTTAAGTTGAAAAGTAGGGCACCTGGGTGGTTCAGTGGGTTAAAGCCTCTGCCTTTGGCTCAGGTCATGATCTCAGGGTCCTGGGATCAAGGCCCACATCGGGCTCTCTGCTCAGCAGGGAGCCTGCTTCCTCCTCTCTCTCTGCCTGCCTCTCTGCCTGCTTGTGATCTCTCTGTCAAATAAATAAATAAAATCTTTAAAAAAATTGAAAAACAGAGATAACCTATTATCTACATCCAAGTGTGTGTTCTCGAAGTGCTAAAGCAATTACATGGAATATGTAAATCTAAACTATGTTACTTATTGAGAACATTGATTGTTGGACAGCACTAGGTACATTAATTCACTAAACATGTTTATTTTAGTATACCTCTGTGCTAGTAATTGTACTTAAAGACCCTATAGATACGAAGGTAATGCCATCTGTCCTCTACTTCGGGGAAGTTACAGTCTAGTGTTCCAGAGAGTGACCCAAACATTGTATTAGGGTGGGAAAAGTGTTATGACATAGGAGTCACAGGAGAGCCTGGGTGTTTGTCGATGGGCACTCAAATTAACTGGGGAGAGCACAAGGTTCCCAGGCAAGGCATCCTTCCTGTAGGACTGGGCTTTATCCAAGTTCAAAAGAGGAAAGATTCCAAACAGAAGAAAGCGTATGTGTGAAGAGCCAAACACAGAAAATTAGCATGACTCTTTCTATATAGCAATAAGCATAAACTAATAATATTACTCGGTAGGTTTTTTTTTGGAATGGCTTTGCTCTTTCAAATCACCTGTAGTTCATGATGAAATTTAATCTGCATTTTGATTGGAAAAAAGAAAAGATGCATATTGTTTCATAAGTCAAGAGGAAGCAAGCAAAACTCCACTATCCTAATGAATTTTGTCTACCCTGGAGCTCTGCTGCCATATTGCTGCTGGGATGAAGCGGCTGGAGTTATGGTCTTTCCTCTGAGATGAGAGCTTCACCCTGTGCTTTGTCAAGGCAGGCCTTGGCCGGTGAGGGACATGGTGGAGACAGCCACACTCTCCTTCCTGCTTCACAAATGGTAATGTAGATGTTATTTGGAGCTTTGCCACTCAGGAACATATTTCTAAAAACAATTTTAACCAACTGTTAACTCAGTGGAATCTCAGCTAGAAGCTAAAATGCATGCACATGGCCCTAGGATAGT
>PITA01012698.1:0-60725 GCA_004023965.1 Spilogale gracilis | reverse complement strand
GAACAAGGCTTACCCCTCTGTGGATACTCACATCCCCTCCTGATTTTCTAGCTATCAGGCAGGGATCAAGTGCAGGACATGACAGCACCCCTCTCTACTCCCTCCCCAGCCCAGCCCAACAAGTGCTGTGTTCCACTGTACAGTTGAGTAAACTGAGGCATGGGGGCCTTCAGTAACCTCAGGGGCTAGAGAGAGCACGGTGAATCTTTCTAAGAGCCTGAAGTCCCATTTTTAAAAGCCTGTTCACACTCAAACAGACCCAGCATAGGGGCAGAGCTTCCTGTGCCCATTTCAAGGATGGGGAAACTGAGGTCTGTGCCACAGCTGCGCTTAGCTTTAGGATTTTTTTGGTGGGGGAGAGAAGAGGGAGAGAGAGAGTAAGAAGGCTCCATGCTGAGTGATGTGGGGCTCGATCTCATGACCCCTGAGATCATGACCTGAGCCGAAATCAAGAGTCGGGCCCTTTGCCAACTGAGCCACCCAGGAGCCCTCACTTTAGGATGCTGTTCCTCTCAGAAAAGCTCTCTTCCATTCCTCCCACCCCACGGTCCACACATGGGCTGAGCACCTCCTGAGCACAAAATTCATTCCCAAATGAACCCCAAACGTGAGTCAGACACACCAGAAGTCCAGAATGGAGGGAGAGAGAGGTGAGAGGACCCAAGGGACCATAGAGCCAGGCAGATCCTTTACACATGTCACCCCCATTCCATTGCACAACAGCCCCAGGAGCCAGAGCGGCTCCCATGACCACTTTATAGACAAAGAAACTGGGGCTCCTGTGAAGTGTGCTTTGTGCAAACTTTCACGGGGAGGAGCTGGTTGAGCTGGGATTCGAATCCAGAATAGCACGCTCTCTCGTGTAAGGGGAAAAGTTCAGACTCAGAAGTTCCAGTGACTGAGGTCCTGGAACCAGGGCTGGAGACGGTGACAAGCAGTGAAAGGAGCTCTGGGCTGGGAACCGGGAGACCTGGGTTTAAATCTCTACTTGGCCCCAGACTGATACTGTGAGAAACTTCATTTCTCTGAGTTCAGCGGCAAAAGTGCAGATGCTGACAGTGCCAGCCCTACGGGGGACAGTATCGGCAGGAACGATGAATGAAGCTTTGGCACAGCGCCTGACACACAGTAGGTGTTCAGGCGAGGCTAGCTGTCACTGCTGCGGGCGAACACACCAGCCTCAAGACTGCTGGAGGAGCCTCGGGAACAGCGTGGCCTGCTCTGCACTCTCGGAGGTTATCAGAGCTAGAAGCTCTCCCAGAGGGAGAAACTGAGGCCCAGGCTCATGACAAGTCAGTGGCAGAGCCAGGACTCAGCCCTGAGTCCACCGGGAGCCTCCCTCCTCCAGCCAAGGTGAGGGTTCTCCTTCCAGTCTCCTTTTGCCCCGTGTGCCCGCATCTGTCTGTCCAGGCATCCCTCCCTAGGAGGCCAGCTGGATGGCTAACCCTGGCCGTCCTCTGCAGTCTAGCTGCTGGCAGGAACTAGCCTGAAAAAATACAAAGAGACCCCCCTCTGGAGGCTGCTCTTCCAGTGTCCCCTGTCCAAATGGTAATTTTGCCAGGGCCTTGATAAGTCTTCCTGTCACCTCCATCCGCCTGAGACGTAGATTTCACCTTATTGAGAGATGACACTTCTACCCTCTGGTACTGGCTGTCAATTTCAGGCAGCCCCCAGAGCGGACATCAGCGAACAACCAGGACCCGTTAACCTCCCTTCTGCCACCCAATCCTCTTGGACCCAGGGGTCCAGCCCACTTGAGACATCACCATCTGCCCTTCCAGAAAAGGTGTCCGGACCCCACCCCATCCCCTTCCTCTCAGCGTTTCAGTGTACACCTGCCTGACTTCCAGCTGCCAACACATGTGTCTCTTTACCTGAGGCTTGCTCAGGTCCCCAAAGCCACTTCGAGAGCCATGCGATAAGGTCCGGAGAGGAGCTCTTAATTACTGACTCTTCAGAGCTGGGCTGTGAAGACTCCAGCTCCCTCACTCTTTGGCCGGTAAATATTCTGAGGTGTGAGTTCTCCTCTGGCTCCCAGAATTCCCTGGTGCGGTCAAGCTCCAGACGTCCTCTGGGATACTGGATTTGATCATGCACTCCTCACTAGCTATCTTTCCTTCCCCACTCCCTCAATAACACCCCCACCTCCAGTAGGACATTCCCACCCCCCCAAAAAAATACTTGCCCTTGAATCATTTCCTTTGGATCTTGTTTTGCAGGAACCCAAACTAAGACACTTGCCAACATTTTTCAGCAGCTCAAGATCTACACTCTAATTAGCAATGGAGATACAACAGAGATCTGACATTTCTTAAATGCCTACTATGTGGCAGGCCTGTGTGTTTCTTGCTCTTAGATCAATTTCTCATTCAAGCTGCAAGACATCTCTGGGAAGTCTTGTCCTAATTCTACAGCTGAGGAAACAGCTGCTCAGAGACGTGAAGTGACTTACCTGAGGTCACACAGCCAGCAACAGAGTCCATATCCAAACTCAGGCAGCACACTCTCTTAGCCACTCTCCCTCCTCTACACAGAGGCAGGAAATGGAGCCAGGATTCACCTCCACGTGTGAGCAACAGCTTGGTTGGGAAAATTTCTTCTGATGCTTACCCTATAGCAGCTTTCTGCAAGGTGCTAAGAACACTGCGATAAAAAGACGTAGTTCCTGCTTTAAAGGGGGCTGGAGATCTGATGGGGGAGTTAGATGGAGGAAAGTCTGTGCAGCTGGGACTTGTCCAGCATGTACCACTGCATCTTTCCTACAACGTCCTCTTCTTAGAATCTTGGGTCATTTGTGCTGGGAGGCAGGCAAGAGATTATCTATTTCAACACCCTTATTTTATGGATAAGGCAACTGAGGCCCAACAGAGATAGGGACTCACCTGAAGTTGTACTACACAGCCAGGGGTCTTGTCTCTGAATTCTGCTGAGTATCACCCGTGCCTCCATGCTGTGCCTCAGCTGTGTCCTGCAATTCCTCAAGAGAGCCAGAGGATCCATCAGGCTTATAAGCAATTTTCAAAACTCAGAAGCCTCAAAGTTTAAAAATACATATATTTTTTTACTACATAAAACACTTAAATTTTTGTGAAACCTAAGGAAAGAAAATAAATGTACAGACTTAGGGGGGAAATATTTGCATATAGCAGGTAAAGGGTTAATAGCCTTAATATACAAAGAGCTTTTACCAATCAATAAGGCAAAAATAAACAACCAGGGGGAAAAGTAGCAAAAGATAGGAGCCGGAGACACCAGTCTAAGGAGTTGATGCCAGAGTTTGGGACTTCTGAGGATCCCGAGGGTGGTAAAACTGTTATTACTTGTTAAATAAATGCTTATTCATTATTAAAAGATCCATTTGTAGTGTGGGTCACACATTACTGCTTGTTAAACCGTTAAAATGCTGGGAGTCCTCCCAGATGCCTTATTTACAGTTACAATCACAGAAGAAGGTGGCCAAATGCCAGAGCCACAGCCGGGTAGTGGACCCCCACCCCTGCCCCCATCCCCAGCCTGGTGCCTGTGGTTCCTCAGTCCCAAGCAAAGCAGCCTTGGAGCCAAGTTGCCCCTGCAGCCCGGATCAGGCAGACCAAGGAGAAACATGGCTGGGGTGTCAGGATGCTCAGGCTCAGATCCTGGCCACCCCACACCTGACTAGTCTGTGTGCCCTCCACCTCCATCTCTGGACCTCAATTTTCCTGTCTGTAAAATGGGTGGGTTGGCACCAATGACGTCAGAGGTGACTATAGCACTTATGAGCTAGCTTTGGGGGGAGGCAGGGAGAGGTGGTGAGGGGCAGGGGGAGATTTAGCACCTGCTATCCTCCCTGCCCCCACCTCTGTGAAGCAGGGCAGCTGCTGACGTAATCAGTTAGAACTCAATTAAAGAGCCCTTTTCAGTGACTCAGGACAAAGATCCCACTTTACAAATGAGAAGACAGAGGCTGAGAAAAGAGCAGGGACTTGTGGGAAGTCACCCAGCCCAGTCAGGACAGAAGCATGGGACTCTGCATGCCTCCTCTCTCTCCCTGGAAGGGAAGCAGAGCTCAGAGACAGCTTAGGAGCCCGTGTTCTGCTGTCACCTGCTCTCTGCCTTCTTGTCCCCATCTCCCAGTCTCCCCCTCCTCCTCCTTGATTCCGTGGAGCTCCCTTCCACTCAGGGCCATAAGTACCTGGCCCTGGCCCTTGGAGAGCCTTGTCAGGCCAGCAGAGGCCTCCAGGCCATCAGACTGTGTCGCTCTGAAGGCAAGCCTCACCCTGAGTGAGCGCCCCGGCCCTTCACTGCCTGCAGGTTGCTATTAGCCAATACCTGCTGTGTTTCATCCCCTGCTTTGTATCCTTTATCTTCATGCCTCCTCTTCTGGCGGAGTGACTTCCGGCAAGTCGTGTAACCTCTCTGAGTTTTCCAGTAGCCAGCACAGTGGTGAGGAAACAATTCGATAATAAATGAAAGTATGGGGCGCCTGGGTGGCTCAGTGGGTTAAGTCTCTGCCTTCGGCTCAGGTCATGATCTCAGGGTCCTGGGATGGAGGCCCACATCGGGCTCTCTGCTCGGCAGGGAGCCTGTTTCCTCCTCTCTCTCTGCCTGCCTCTCTGCCTACTTGTGATCTCTCTCTCTATCAAATAAATAAATAAAATCTTAAAAAAAAATAAATGAAAGGTATGGTTGGCACAGTACCTGGGACATGGGGGAAGGTCAGCAAAGAGCAGCTGCTGTCACTACCCAAACAATGAGACTCAAAAATGTGCTCCTGAGGCTTCTTGGGAGACGGCCTGACACATACCATCTAAAACAGACCCAGACGGCAAAAGAGCGGGGGCTTATTTAGGACCGTCCTGGGGTGGACCAAAAATGGCAGCAGAGACTCAGGCAGAGGCATTCAGCCCCTTCATGGGCAAGGGGCCCACCCTTGTGGCTCCAGATGCTCTCACCAGGGAGAGATGGTCACCTTGTCAGCTCCCATCAGGGGCCAGCCAGCCTTGGGATCTGATCCAGACTGGAGATGCCAGCATCCAGGGTGGGTGGGAGCTTGGAGCCTGGAAAGAGGCACATGATCAATACTAAGCCAATCTCTTACAAGATTACCCAGGCCTCTGCTAGCCAGTCGTAAAGAAAATCACTCAGCACGCTAGGGAGATGTGAAAAATGCCGCGGATTACAGTTTGGGATGTTCCAAGTGAGAATAAGTGAGTACGGGATTGTTTCCTGCAGTAAATAATTCATCCACTTTAAATTTCATTTTTTTTTCTTGCCAACGCCTTCCCGCCTTCCCTCTGTCTCACGGCCTCTCCCGCCAGCTCCCTCTGGAGCTTGAGCTCTCCAAGCCTCCCACCCCCACCCCTGTCCAGGGCACCCCCGCAGCAGGCGAGGAGCTCCTAATACAAATGTTTTGAGTTTGTTAATGACACTAATCGCCTTTCACTGCTAATTAGTAACGCTGCCAAGAAAAACTTCTTTGTTACCAAGGCTGAGGACCACCCAGGCAGGAAAGCCTACTGGGGCAGCCACGGGGAAAGCTGCAACTATCCTGGGGAACTGGGCAAGCTGGGAATGGGCTATGGAATCAAGAAGCCTCAGTGGGCTGGACGGAGGGTGGTCTGGCCAGGGGCAGCTCCTACCATGGAGCACCCTTTCCTTAGCCTCATCTTTTACATAATTCAGAGGTGACAGCTTGAGGGGGAGCCAGGAGGCAGGGAAAGAGACCTGGCCAGAGATGGCCCCTGGACCACCAGCGTGGTCCCTTCAGGGTCCCAAGTCAAAAGCATGGATCAACTCCAACCCAAGAGTCAGTTCGGAGACCCCGGGCACCAGAAGCGGCCGATGATGGGCACCTATGTGGAACGTCTTTGCACCCCAGCAGCAGATGACCCCTCGACAAGTAGACCCTAGACAGGTGCTGGGCACCCAAAGACACATCAAACTCTGCCCTGATCTCCAGAAGTCCACATTTTGGCATGCGATGATTGACGGCCAACATTTGCTGGGTATTTCCTACACCGGGCGCTTCGGTGAGGTGCTAACAACTCACGCACATAGATCGATTCCCCCGACAACCCTGTGAGGTAGGTACTTTCTCAGTGTAAGGTTGGTTTTTTAAAGATTTTATTTATTTGACAGAGAGAAACACAGCGAGAGAGGGAACACAAACAGGGGGAGTGAGAGAGGGAGAATCAGGCCTCCCGCCGAGCAGGGAGCCCCATGTGGGGCTCGATCCCGGGTCTCCGGGATCATGACCTGAGTCGAAGGCAGTCGCTTAACCAACTGAGCCACCCAGGAGCCCCTGGTTTTTTAAATTTTTTAACTTTTTGATAAGGACTCTTCTTATCCCCATTTTACAGATGAGAAATCTGAAGCAGAGGAAGATCCAGGAGTACGTCCATTGTCACCACAGGGCAGAACCTGGGTGTAAACTCAGGGAGCCTGGGTCCAAGGCCCAGCTGTTTGAAACCACAAAACCTTTAGCAGAAAAGTGAAAGGGCTGTTTTAGGGCACCTGAGTGGCTCAGTGGGTTAAAGCCTCTGCCTTCAGCTCAGGTCATGATCTCAAGGTCCTGGGATGGAGGCCCACATCAGCGCATCGGGCTCTCTGCTCAGCAGGGAGCCTGCTTCCTCCTCTCTCTCTGCCTGCCTCTCTGCCTACTTGTGATCTCTCTCTCTGTCAAATAAATAAATAAAATCTTAAAAAGAAAGAAAGGGCTGTTTTAATTCAGTGTGAGCTGTGCTAGGATTGGGTACATTTCTGGGTCACGTGAATATAGAGAATGCACAGGCTTCCCGAGGGAGGTGGGGTCTGAGAGAACTTTGAGGGCTGCACGGGGGTTAGTTTGAGTTGGGTAGGGGTCGAGGTGGGGGACAAGGAGAAGGTAGAAAGGAATTCTAAAAAGATAAGGCATCTTGAGCAAAGCACCAAGGTAAGAAAGGGCAGGACTCAAGCAGTCTAGTGATGTTTGAGGGTAAGCAGTCGGTGGGGGATGGAGCGAGAACAAGCTGGGGAGACAGAAGGGAACCACAGAAGCAGAGCAGCACAGAAGACCTGCCCTAAGGTCTCCCTCCCTCCACCTCTGAGGGTTGAACCCAGACTTGGGAGATTGATGGTAGGTCAGGAAAGGGCTGAGGGAGGGGTCCAAGAGGTGGGGCCCAGCGGGCTGCCAGGAGACAGGAGGCTGTCTGGGCACTGCCCAGGCCCCCTGAAGGGAGGGGGTGCTGCCCAGGCCCCCTGAAGGGACACATGGCCTGCTGGTTCAACCCCAGCTCAGGTTGTAGGGGGCCCAGCCCCCAGGAGCTGATCAGGCCAGAAGGGCCCAAGCCTCAGAGGCCCGCTGGCCAACTACACCTCAAATCCCCCCATCCCAGCTTCGATTGCTTGGGTAAAGCGATGCCCACTCCTCTGATGGGGAGAGCCTAGGATGCCATGAACTCCTCTAATGCAGCCTTGAAGATTTAAGCTCCGTGTTGTCTTTCTCAGCGGCAGCTTTCTGGGGTTCCAGCAGGCAGAATACATTGTTCCCAGAGTACTTTGTGTGTTTGCACAGCTCTGATGCTCCAGGAGTGAGATGTTTTGTTTGTTTGTTCGTTTTTGGCTTTTGTTTTCTTTCCTTTTTCAGTCCGCCTGCTGCATTAGCCTGGGAGCTTCCGGAGGGCCAAGGTGACGAGAAGTCCTTTGGTGCCTGTGCTTTTTGCAAATGCGGACAGTTTTTTATCAATGCATTTTTAAAGCGTGTTTCCCATGTTGGATGGTGAGTGGTCTGCAGGAGTCTCTTGTCCTGGTTTTATTTTATCTTATTTTATTGATCATATAGTAACATTGACCTTTTTTGGGTGTTCAGCTCTATAAATTTCAGAACATATATATATAGACTCATGTAATCACCATCTGAATGCACTTTGAGTTCACAGAAATGCAATCACGCTAAAAATCTCTATCCGTTTCTTTTTTTATTTCGTGTTTTAAAGACTCATCCCTGTCTGGTGCTGTGTCCATGTCTGTGGTATAACAGCTGTGCACCCCCACATCTTCCTGCCCACTCTCCCAGGGAGAGGACCACAGCTGCCTCCAGCTACCCCAACCATAGACAACTTTGGGATGAGTCCCCCCCACACTTGACCCCCATGGATTTCCCTGAGATTTACACTGAATCCCTGGGTCCTAAAGTCGGTGTATAAATAGTGATCTCTGAATCCCACATCACTCAGGTCACTCAGGAGGATGTGCCAGCCCATCTTAGGAGATGACAAGCCACAGAGAGCTGGCATGCACCAATAGCGTTGTTCCAGGTGTTAAACTACTCCACTCTGGTGGATAAAGAGCGGCTTCCCTATCTTCTGAGTCTCCCAAAGTCTCAGCCCACCTCCTTAACCACCAGGCCTCCTGGGGCTCCTGGCTTCCCCTAGGATCCAACACACCATGGACTATACCTGCTCCAGTTCCTGACCTCTGCTCCCAACTGGTACATATTTTGAATATTGTCCTTTTAAATTTTTTAAAAAGATTTTATTTATTTATTTGACAGAGAGAAACACAGCGAGAGAGGGAACACAAGCAGGGGGAGTGAGAGAGGGAGAAGCAGGCTTCCCGCCGACAGGGAGCCCCATGCGGGGCTCAATCCTTGGACTCCAGGATCATGACCTGAGCCAAAGGCAGACGCTTAACGGCTGAGTCAACCAGACACCCCAAATATCATTCTTTTTTTTAAAAAATATCATTCTTTTTTAAAAAGATTTTATTTTTAAGTAATTTCTACACCCAAAGTGGGGGCTCGAACTTACAACTTACAACCCCACAGTCAAGAGTCATATGCTCTACTGACTGAGCCATCCAGGCACCCCTGAATATCATTCTAATCCATAACTCTGTGTAGGAGAAGAGCCAGAGACGGGCCCAGAGGTTGAAGTTCAAGTCCTCTCCAGCCAGTCTCTGGCAAGGCCACTCCCCTTACTGAATTCCCACAAGTTCAAGGCTCGCCGTGCTGCCCTGAAAATATGTTTACAGAATCCTCACAGCCATCCTGAGAGTGAGGAGTGGTTCTGCCCATTTGACAGATGAAAAAGTTGAGGCCCAGAGAGCGCAAGTGTCTTGCCCAAGGTCACAGGGAGTTGGGGGTAGAGCTGGGACCCAAGAGCCCCCGAAGATGGAGACAGGCTCCAGTGCACTCCTGCTTTGAGGTTCTCTCTCTATTCTGTGCCACACCACGTGCAGGAAAAGGCACCAAACTGCACCTTGCTCATCTTTGATGCGTGAGTATGGGAGAGCTGAGCTGAGCTGCAGTTGCCCAGTTGGCTCAATGCTGGGTTTTGTAGATATTTAATTAAACACTCACTAATTTCAATTTTGTGAGGTTTTTGTTTGTTTGTTTGTTTGTTTGTTTTTACATTTTGGTGCTAATATCCGCCCCCCCCCAAACCCATCTCAAACTTCTCTTTAAGCTCTAGACAAGAAGATCAAGGGCCATTTTGAATACGCAGGACTGGGGCCTGCCAGTGACTGGGTTCCTCCGGCTCAATGGTGTGCCCTTGGTAGGCCCCCTGGCTTCAGTCGATTTGGGGGCGAGGAGGACACAGGGGTCAGGATACCTGGGATTCTGCCCTCAAGGAGCTCCAGTGCTGCCCCCAAAACCTAACATTCCCCAAAAAAGCCAACTTTCCTCAGCCCAGGAGGATCTGTGCTCAGGCTGACTACTGGGGCTCTGCACACAGTGGTTCCAGAAGGCTAACACTAGGGGAAGGGGTGGGGGGCTGCCGGTGGAGGCTAAAAGGTAGAGAAAAACAAGGAAGGAAAAGTGGCATTCCAGGCTTTGAGCCCTGGTTCAGATTAGTAACAGTGTCAAGCAGCATTTATTGGATGCCTACTGGATGCCAGGCACTGTAGTACTATCACCTTATTTCATCTTTGTGATGTCTGTGGGGTGTAGGCAGGGCGGCTAGGTGACATATTTAATGCCCAACACAGCACGTGTGAATCTACCTGAATCTACCAGAACATCACCCCTGATACAGAAGCTGGTCCTCAAGGCTCCCAGAGGACGACTTGACCTTTGGTTTTTGGATCAGGGGAGCGGAGGTGTCCCTTGGTGGGACTAGAGTCAGAGCAGGGCAGAGCGCTGGGCCCATCAGCTATTTGCTGAGCAGGATGGGAGGGCTGCAATTTTGCTCAAGGTCGGCTGAACATCGCTCAGGCTCCACGTACGTTATTATCCCCACTTCACAGTCAAGGAGACTGAGGCTTGGAGAGAAGCACCGACTCGCCACCTCTAGTCAGGGGGGCTTCCTGAGTTCAGACCCAGGTCTGGCTCACGTCACGCTCGTACCTTTAATCACTGGACTCCTGAGGTTTAGCTACCTTACCCCAAACCAGGGAGCTCTCATGCTGGCTCTTTTGTCTTCCCCCAAAGACCTGGACATCCACCTCCCTGCTGCAGTCTCCAGCTCAAAGGCGGAGGAAGGGAAGGGTTAATTGGGTCACAGCCCAGGACAGGCATGGCTAGGCTCTCAAGCCTGGAAGCCGATGGCACCTGCCCCCGGGTTTTTCATCCCCACGGGCTCCAGGTGAGAGAAGCAGGAGCCAGGCCCTCCAGGGACCCTGCAGCTTGGCTTCCCTTTGATTCCTGTTGAGACTTTGTGCTCTGAGCCCAGAATCAAAAGCAGGCAGCAGGACCCCCTGCTTTAGGGCCCCCAGGATGGCCGCCTCAGGCCACCCCCCCCAACTGCCTGCGGGGCCTGGGCCTCTGCCAGGGCTCCCTTCCAGCCAGATTCTCAGGGACCAGCCAGAGCAGGAGATGGGCTGCAGGGAGCTCTGGGCCACAAGATAGAAGGGAGAACGGCCTAGGGCCAGGGCACCAGGGGCTCAGACCCTGGACAAGCTGGGGGTGGGGAGGCGGGGGTGCCCAAAAAGCACAGAGTTGGAACACAGCCTTTCCCTGAGGTGGGTACAACTTTGTGGGGCACAGGGCTCAAGGTGAGAACCGCAGGGGGCCTGTGAGAAAAGCAAGGAATTTAAAAAGAATTAGTCAGGAGGAGGTGACAGGCCCATTCTGAAGCAAGATGAATGGGTTTCAGTTGGCGAAAATGATTCTAATTTATAATCTGCTTCTTGCTGCCGCTCGCCAATTAATTCTCTATAGATACATAAATAGGCCGCGTGTTTGCTTTGCTTCAAACGTAATAAACATCACACTCTGTCCTCTTCTGTTGTGCGGGTTCCCGTCACGGCATTCGTCCCCACAGCTAATTCCTCACACCTGTCTCTGCCACTCAGGGGAGCGGGCTGAACAGGGAGGAAGTGCCCGGCTCCAGGAAACTCATGGCACTGGGAGATAAATGACAGTGCCAGAAGCTGCTGGGCGCAGGGCTGGGCTCCCTGCTTGCTGGCGAGAGGCCTGGGCAGGCAGACAGGGAGGGAAGGGAGTCCCCTATCCTCCTCTTGAGACTCCCATGTCACAAACTTTGGGACTGTCCTTTCTGCAAGGGAGGAAGGGAGGCAGAGAAGCAGCCATGGCTCTCTTCTGTCCTCCCTCATTGCCCTGCCGTACCCTCACGGCACCCCAGTCCCCGGGGTTCCCTGGTTCTTCCAGGCCATGCCCTGTTCCTGGCTCTTGCTAGTGTCTCTGCCCAGAAGGCTCTTTCTGTGACCAGCCACCTCCTTTGTGCCTTTATGCATATACCTCACCTAGCAGTGAGATCTTTTCTTGAACCCCCTTCCTAAAAGGGGAACCCCCTCTTCAACACTCCCTGTTACCTCTCCTGCTTGAAACTTCCTTAGCATGATCACCATCTGACATACTATGTATTTTACTAATCTGACTTGTTGGTTGTCTTCCCAACCCGAATGGAAGTCCATGAGGATGAGGGTACCCCCCTATTATATCCTCTGTGTGGTGCAGGGGCTCAGAGTAGGTGCTCAATAAATATTTGTTGAATAAATGAGGTGGGAGTAGGATGGGAGGGGGCAGATGGGGCCCAAAGATTGACATGACAGCTCTGGGCAGCGTATCAGGTGGGGGGTGACCTGCCCAAGGTGATCCAGTGGGTTAGTGGTAGAGCAGGGACTAGGCTCTTCTCTAAGGCAGCTCAGGCCAGGAATACACCCTCACAATAATTCTCCCTGGGGGGCAGAGGATGTCAGAGAAACTCACGGAAGCACCATGACTTGTCCAAAGTCACTCAATCATTTATTCAATGCAATGATTGAGCACCTACTGTGTGCCAGGTGCTGCTCTAGAAGGAGAGGATGTCCAGTGACCAGGTCAGAGGAGCCCCCTGCCCTCACCAACCTTACAGGCTATAGGGAAGGGACAAGAGCTAAGAAGATAGACAAAGATGAAAGCTAGAGAGTGATGGCAGGGTTGGGGGGGAGGCCAATTTACTTGAGAGGTCAGGGAAGTCCTCAATGAGGAGGAGCCTGAGCAGAAACCCCTTTGATGAGAAGACTACCGTGTGTGCACCGGGAAGGGCCTGGGTTCCCACTCACATCCGCCTGCCCCAAGGTGTGTTTTCTTCTTCCTCAAACTGTGTTGTCACTAAAACTGAGCATTCAGAGAGGCGCCTGGCTGGCTCAGCCAGAAGAGTGTGCAACTCTTGATCTCAGGGTCGTGAGTTCTAGCCCCGCCTTGGGTGCAGAGCTGACTTAAATAAAAGCTTTTTTTCAAAAGGGAAAAAAGAACATTCATGGAGAAGGGAGGTGACAGGGAGAAGACTCCCTGTGAGCACAGGATGTGGGAGATGAACCTGAACCCTGGGTGGGAAATGACCAATAGCCAGGGAAGGGGCCAAGGTCTCTGAAATAGGGGAAATGAAAGTTCTCCTCCAGTCAAAGCCTGGAGAGGGGAGGGCAGCTTTCAGGCAGAGATAAGCTGGCTCTGGAGGAAGACAGTAGGGAAGCCCTGATTTGTAGTGTTTGCCAAGTTTTCATGGTGTAAATACTCTGGACATGGCCAATTTCAAGGGCTTGCAAAACTGTTGCAAAATTCCTGAAAAACCTAACAATTGGCTTTAATGAGCCAGCACCAGCCAGCTCCAGCCCATCACTGCTTCAGGTGTCAATAAGGAAGCTGGCCAGGCAGCATCCATATGGGCGAAGAGCAAGAAATGGCTTGAAATGGCGTGTGTGCCACAGAGATCTGGATTCTAATAACTGCAAGGGCCCTCAGTCATCAGGAAATCACCCCTTGCCACTCCTCCTTCATTTTAGAATTTTAGGAATTTTAGGAATAGAAAACCAAGGCCAAGAGAGAGCTAAGGACTTGCCCCAAAACATAGAAAGGGGCCAGGGCCAGGACTGGGAAGAGATCTCAGACTTCGTGGCGTAACCAGCTCCCTCTCCCTGCTTCTTCCAGGGTCATGATCCATGGTGGCCCCATCCCGCCTGCCAGATAGCGCGGGACTCCACCATCCACCTGGGGCAGGAAGAAGAAAGCGAGCAACCCCAGGTACGATGGAGTGCAGAGGTGGGAGACCTACGTCATCTGGTGGGGGTGATGTTTATGCTGGGTTTTGAAGGATAAATAGGAGTTTTCCAGCAAAACAAAGAAAGCTATCCAAGGGGCAGGAAGGGCATTTTAATAGCTCTGAGTATGATAGAAAATAAAAGCACCCAACATCATCAGGATGTAAGGTGCAAAAAGGAGGGAGCATGAGATGGAGCCAGAGAGGCAATGCCCTGCTCCTCGTGCCAAAGCAGTCACGGGGGCTTTCAGGTCGCTGCAGAGAAGCCATCTTTAGATGGGTCCCCTTGTCTTCTCAGAAACAGCTGAGTGAGATGCTGTGCCAAAGTCCGCTTCTTCATGGATGAGGGCCCGCAGGTGAGAAATGGCTCAGGTTCTCCAGCTTCTGGGCCTTTCCCTACTGATGCATCACCACTCAGTCACCCCACAACCGACTGCTGATCCTCCTTCCCCTCCTGCTGGCTGCTCTTCTCCAGCCCAGGAATAGAACCTCACATCTGACAATCCTCAGCGGTGTTTAAATTTAATGGGCCTTCCTGCTTTTTTTTTTCCCTCCTCAGCACCTGGGCTGGGCGCTCTGCAGCCGCCCTGGGGAGAGGCAGGTGAATAATTCACGGAGAGGCAGTGTTTGAAGTGTGTGTGTGGGGGCATTGTGTGTGGTGGGGCTGTCTCACCTTCCTATCCCACGGCAGGGGGTTCAGGAGGGTTGGTCCAGGTGCTCAGGCCTTCTTCTACCCTCAGTGCCTCTTTAGGGCCTCAGGAAAGCTCAGGGGAGCCCTGTTTCCCTCTCTTCATAACCACCTGTATCATGAGGCCGCAGGCTTCCTGGGGCTCCCAGGAAGGGAGAAGAAGGGGAGGCGTGCCTTTCCCAGTGGGCCGCCCAGGCTTTGAATCTGGGTCCAGAGAGAGAGAGAGAGTGAGAGAGAGAGAGAGAGAGAGAGAGAGAGAAGGGGGACTGAGTGTGGTGGGGGAGGCAGAAAGTGGGGGCTTAGTCCCTGGCTGAGGTGCCAAGAGTAGGTCTGGGAGTTGGGGCCGCTGTCAGGGGTGGAGGCGCAGTGGGATAACGGAGGGCTCCTGTGACCTGGGGCTGTATCTGCAGTCCTCCACATGCCGCAGCTTGGGTCCTGGGTGCCCAGCTCTCCTGGCCCAGAAGTTCCTTAGGCTCTGGGCTCCCTCTGTCACCTCAACCCACAGCCTGCCCCTACAAACAGAGTGGCCTTTCAGTAGTCTAGCTTTGGCACATTTCCAGTCATTTCCCTCCCTCCCTTCCTTCTTTCCTCCCTCCTCCCTTCCCTCCCTCCCTTCTTCCTTCCCTCCCTCATTCATTCAACAGGGATTTAGTGAGCATCTACTCTGTTGGGTGCCCACGGGATACAGCAGTGAACAAGACAGACTCAGTCCTGAACTCCAGGGGCTGGCACCCACTCCCTCGAGGAGAAAGGGAGAGAGGGAAGAGGGACCCCAGGCTCTAATCCCTGGTCTGTGCCCGACTTGTTCTGAGTCTTCTGGTTAGTCACTCCCCCCCCCCCAACACCTGGGGTTTAGAGAGCTGGAGCTTGGGGCTGATAATCCCACTTGGCCCACTCACTGTTATTAATTACAGTGAACACTCCTTCTGAGTGTATTACGTGGATCCGCTCCTGCTGGCTTCATCCAGCCCGCTGACATAGGCGACTAGGACAATGGGATGTGGAAAGGTGAAGTCACTTGCCCAGGAGGGCACCGCTGGTGAGGGGTGGGGGACAGGATTTGAACCCAGATAACCAGGCAGCGTGGTGAACGCAATGAGGTGTCTAAGCAGGTGTGTGGGCCTCCAGCCTCTCTCCAGGAGTTGGCTCCCCCTCACACACCCTGCCCCTGCGCCCCGCAGGGGAAGCCGGTTGGGCTGAGGCCTGGAAAGCCGGGAGCTCCTCCAGGGGGCGGGGCCTCTCCAACCGCGTCCTGGGCCCCAGCCCCTCCCGGGAGGAACTCGGGTGCGTCTTGACCGCCCCCGCCCCGCCCCCACACCGTCCCCCCGCGGCCAGGCAGCCCCAGTCCTCGCGCTGACATTTCTTTGGTTGTTCATGTCACGGCCCTTCAGTCTGCGCAGTTTTACAAATGTGCTGGCGAGATGAAAGGCGCCAGGAACAGCAACTGGAGAGCAAGTTCGGAAAAGCTTTTAACTTCCAGCTCCCACAGACAAAGGGGAGGAGGAGGAGGGAGGGAGAGGAGGGGAGAATAGAGGGAGCAGAGCAGAAGGATAGACTGAGAAAGGGGAAGAAAAGAGGGAGAGAGCGAAGGACAGAGGAAAAAGGGAAGAAAGAAGGGAGGGCAGGGAGGAAGGAAGGGAGGGGAGGGAGAAGGGATGAAGGAGGGAAGGAAGACCGGGTAGAAGGTAGAAAGGGAGAAGGGAGGGTAGGAGAGAACAGGAGAGGAGGGAGAGGGAGGATGAGGACAGAGAGAGCCCCAGTAGGCCAGGCAGAGGGGAGAAGGAGGGTGAGGGGAAGAGGTGACCAGACAAAGAAAAGGGATAAAGAAAGACACACGAGAGACTGGGTTAAGGGCAGAGAGAGGGAGAAAGAAGGGGAGAGAGGGAGAGGGGAAAGACAGCCAGAGAGAAGAAGAGAGGAATAGATAGAGACAAAAATGAGGAGACAGAGAGAACAAGTCAGAAAGACCCAGAAAGGAAGTCTGATGGAGAGAAGGAGGCAGACAGGGGTGGAGATTGTTGGGAAGGGGAGACAGTGGCCAGTGGTACAGGGGCTGAGGTGAGGACAGAGAAATGAGGCCAATGAGCAAGTGCAGCCAAGGAGAGAAGAGGGAGGGAGACCAGCAGGGCCAGGAGTTTACAGCAGCCTGTTCCCTTCCCCTTCTGGTCCCCCCTCCCCCACCCCACACCTGTTCCAACTCTCCAGGTGCCCTGGGGCAGGCCCTGCTCTTAAGGCGGTCAGACTAGAGCAGTGATTCAACTGGGAGTGATTTTGCTCCCAAGGGACAATTGACAATGCCTGAACACATTTTTGGATTTTTGGTTGTCACAAGGGGGGGTACTCTACTGGGGTCTAGTGAGTAGGGGCCAGAGATGCCCCTAAACTTCCTCCCACGTGGAGGACAGCCCCTAGAACAGAGCATTTTTGACCCCCAATGTTGATAATAGTGCAACTTCCGGGCAGGCCTGAACCCCAGCTCTGCCACAAAGAACTTGTGCAACCCTGGGCACCTTGTGTAGTTTCCCTGTGCCTTGGTTTCCCCAAGTATACATTTATAAGTTGGTTGCCATGGGAATCAAATCAAGTCATCAGTATGAAGCACTTGGCACCAGCCCGACACAGGGCGTGTGTTCTCTGGATGCTAACTCCTGCCATTATGGGCTCATCTGATCTCTGTAGCCAGGCTCAGGAGGTGATTTGACCCGTGTCGCCCAGCCTGTGTGGGCCACCGCTACTCTCAGCCCAGGGCTGCCTCTGTCACTCTACACAGGCTCTTGCTGCCCCTGGGAAGTCTCTGCTCACCTTCTTCCAGCCCGGGGTGCCGCCCAGAGCACCCCAACCTGACCTCACCACTTGCCAGCTATGTGACCCTAATGTCTCAACACCCTGTGCCTCAGTTTCCTCCTTTGTTAAAGGGGACTTGTATTAGAACCTGTTGTGAGAACTTAAAAGCAAAATCATGGCCCAGAGCCAGGGCTCAGTAATCGCTGATGGGACCTCCATGTGTACCTGGAACCTAGCATCGTCCCTGGCATGGAGTGGTGGCTTGGAGACTTGCGGGAGGAAGGAGGAACTGGAGAGAATGGTGGGAGTCTAAGACAAGAGTCGCTGAGAGAGGAAAGCAGCAGGAGATCTAATAGAATCACAGGGAGAAGAGTGGAGAGAGATCAAAGGAAAGACCTGCGAGTAGTTCATCCAACAAACATTTATGGAGCACCTACTGTATGTATGCACATGTGAAAGCAAGTGTCCCAGGACAGGACCACCGGTGGACGATTAAGCGGATCTGACCCCTGTGTGAACACCCACTCCAGGTGGGGTCTGGAAGCAGAGGCAGAGGGTAGCTGGAAAAAAGGGCCAAAGGAAGTGAGTCAGATGGGAGAGAGAACAGAAAGTAAGGAGAAGCCTCTGGAACGGCTGGCCTCAGGTCTCAGAAAGCACCAAACAGTGGAGGCTAAGAATAGAGAGGAGAGGGAAGGAGAGAGTGGGGGCAAAGGAGGGCCAGACAAAGCAGGGCTGGAAGAGATCTGTGAAGGGGAATAAACCGAGGGAGGGAGGGAACAGGCTGGCAGGATGGAGAATAAATCTCAAAATAAATAAAAGTGTGATGGAGTTTAGAGGGAGGGGCAGCCAGGGAAAGAGGAGATTCTAGTTAGCAGGGAGGAGGCAAGGAGAGGGACAGGGCAAGGGGATGGAGGTGAAAATTAGGGAAGGGAGGAGGCTGAGAGCAGGATGGGAGTGAGGTAGAGCCTGGGCCGGTGGGGACCCGCTGGGGCCCTGGCAGGTCCTGTTCCCTGTTTGCCCTGAACTTCAGCAGCTGATCAGACATGGAGTCTGTGTCTGGCCGGTGACAGCAGGGCAGGACAGAGGCAGATGAGTGTCGGGGTCCCCTGTTCCTCCTCCCCCCACACCCACCTGACAGCTCTCGGGTGTCCCCCAACCCAAGACCAAGGGTGGATCTATGGAAGTCACTGGTCCCAGCCGGCCTCACACTCAACAACCTCATGCTGCCAACGGAGGGCTGGGGGGGGGGGGTGTCTCCCCACTTAGGCTGGGCCTGAGTGAGGTGGGACTGAAGAGGAAGCCACTGTAGCCAGGACAGAGAACCTGGGCAGGGCAGGAAAGATCTCTGGCAGCGGCAGCTTGAGTTTCAAGAGCTGGTGTTTCAGGGCAGTGCAGAGGGTAGGGGGTGGTTCTTGGGACGCTCTGGGGGCTAAGGGAGCGCTAAACTCTGTATTGCCCGCTTACTTCGTCGGTTGCAGGGATGTCCATCGTCCCTCACACCCTCTAAGAGGAAAAGCCCCAGTTCTCTTCCCGGGACCTCTGACCTAGCACCTCCCGAGGGACTGGACCCCGGCCTCCGTCAGCCTCAACGCTCGGTGACCGCATCTGAAGCTGGCAGCTGTGTGCTGGGGCCTTTCGGGCGGCCAGCCAGGGCGGCCACCGGAGAAGCCTGCTCCCACCCTCCCCTGCGCCCCCTCTGCTCTTGAAGCCCGGTTCCCATAGGAGTGGGAGGGAAATGGGGAACCCTAGACGCAGGAGAGTCAGGTGAGGGGGGAAGGGTCGGGTCTCGAAGCAGGACCTCCGGGGAGCTGCCAGGCGGGGAGGGAGATGGTCCCCCTCCTGGGGGCGCTCCTTTCGCGCGGATCCGGCGCTGAAGGAAGGAGGGGCGCCGCCACCCCCCACCCTGGGGTTTCCTGGGTCTCGGCCGCCCCGGGCGCTGGCGAGGCCGGCTTCTCCCGGCAGGGGAGGGGCGCGACCCGGGCGGAGGTGGAGGCAGGGGGCCGGGGCTCCCGGGCTGCGGGGTCCGGGCCCGGCGGCCGCCTGCGGCGCGGCACTCCTGCCCGGCGGGCGCTGCATTCTCCGAGTCTCCACCAGAGGCTGCGGGAGGAAGGAAGGGATCCGTCCCTTGCACACTTCCCCCCTAGTCAGACACGCACACTCCCTCGCTCCCGCTCGCTCACTCCCTCGCTCTCTCGCTCTCTCGCTCACACACACGCGCGCACACGCCGCCGCGGCTCCCCCTCTCGCGCCGGCTCTCCCTCCGGCTCCTCCGGGCGGCCGCCGGGCTCCGGACTCGCCCGCCCGCCCGCGCCGGCTCGCCCGCCGCACGCAGCGTCCCGAGGCGGCAGGACTGGGGGCAGCCCCGGGCCGCTCCCCGAGGTAAGGGCACAGGGTGCCGCGGGAGGGGCGGCCGGATCGCCGCCGAGGGGAGGCTGCCCGGCCGGGAGGGAGTCCCCTGGCCGGCGGGAGCGGCCGGGCAGGAGGCGCGGGGGGCGAGCCTCCCGCCGCAGGGGGAGCCCGGGTGCTCGCGCCCGGCCCCCGAGCGTCCCCTCCTCTCGGCGGGGCGGGCGGGAGGGAGTTTCCCACGTCCAAACTTTCCCCGGCGCGAAGCCGAGCCGCCTCTCGGCCGGGAGCCCGCGGCCCCCCGCCCCCCCACCCCTGCCCCGCCCGCCGCGCGCCGGGAGCCGCCGGGACCCCCGCGGGCCGTGGGGTGGCAGCGCGGGGGGCCGAGCCCGTACGCCGAGAGGGGCTCGGGAGGGGGCGCGCGGTTCCTACCCGGGGGCCGGGACCCAGGCGTTCCCCGCGCCCCCATCCCCTGCTGCCGGGGCTCGGCTGCCGGGCCCCTCCCAGAGGCGGGGTCCGGGGCCGGGAAATACCGCACGGCGCGAGCGTGAGCGCGCGGTGTGTGTGTGTGCGAGGTCGTGCCGCGTCCGGGGGTACCCAGAGGCAGACTCAAGGCGCGGCGACACGCACAGCTGCGGCCACCTCGTGGGGAGCGGGGAGCTGGCCCACGGGGACCCCTGCCGGCCCCACCAGCGCGACCCGGCCACCCTCGGGCCGTCGGACCGACCCGCGGCCCCGCGGTGAGCGAGGGGCGGCGCTGCCCTCTTCCCTAGGACCCGGCTCTGGGAACGCTGCCCTCTCCATGGGAGAAGGATGGGGCCCGACGGCCTCACGTCCAAAGGGAGCACCACTTGGGACTGACCCTCGGGGACCGGGGCGCTGAAGGGGTAGTTGTGGATTTTGTGGGCGCGCTCAGTGCCCGGCAACCCGCGGTGGACACGGCCAGATCGCGTCTTCTTAGCGCCTCGAGACTTGAGCTCCCCTCTTCCTCTTGTCTGGCACTATCAGGCCCCTTCCCCAGCTGGGGCGCGGCGGGAGACCTCCAGGCCCGGCTAAGGCGGGAGGAGCTCCCGCGGAGTCCCCTGAGGTCTCCCCGGGCCGCAGGGGTACCCCCTGGTGGCGGGTAGAGACGCCACAGTTTGAAGCCGCCCGAAGGTTTCGGACCCTCCTGCTCCTGGGAGGGTTCTTTCTTCGCGGTCAGCCCTTCCAGCCCTTCAGGCTGGACCAAAGGTTGCTCATGCTGACTTCGGTTTCTCTGGGTCTGATTCCAGCTCTCTCTGGGTCCCTGAGGCTGGCCAGGGTACACAGCACAAGCTGAGGACCATTTGAGGCCTTTGCCTGCTGCCAGCCCTCCATCATCCCCTCTAACGGGATTCTGGATTTATCCGCTTCCCCATCTTGTCCGAGTCCCTCCTTGATATCAGCATCACCACAGCCCTGGAACCCAGAGAATCCTCCCTAACCACCAGGGCCCTCTGTTCCTCATTGGTACCTCTATGCTCGTTTATCAGTGGCCCCACTCCAACTTATCCCTATCCTTTTTGGAATTTGGCCTGTACACCTACAAGGACATCCTTTGATCTTTGCTCACCTACGACCATACCTCTTCTGCTCATCTTCCATCCTGCCTGCCCCAGTTTCTCTCCTTCCCATTTTAAAGAAAGGCAAACAGAGGCCTGGGTCACACAGTAAGCTCCATCCAGAGCCAGAATGGGGGCCCAGGAGCCCTGACTTCCAGGCCTCCCCAGCTCTCCTTATATGTAGGGCAGGTCTGGGAGTGGGGGGAGTAGAGCAGCTTCTTGCCTTCAGATTGCAAGCAGGACAAGAAGATACTTGGCTTAAATGCAAGAGGTGTTTAAGTTAGACCCACTGCACTCCTAGGCCAGTACCCAGGGGAAGCTGTCCGGGTGCCTTTGGTGGAGAAGCCTAAGGAAGAGACACTGAGCACACAGTTTGGCCCCTAAAGGTGTGGGGCAGCCCCAGGCAAGTCAAAGCCCTTCTCTAAAAAGTGTGTGATCTCTAGTGTTTCTGGTGGCCTGGGATAATCGTCCCTAGAGACAGGGCTTCCAATCCCCTGGTCGTTGTTCTGCATTTCCAGAGGCCTTTGCCGATGGGGCTGGGCAGGGACCCCAGGAGGGCCTGTCTCTTCCCAGTTAGCAAAGTTTGGAGCAGACAGTTTATTTACCACATGGATGATAGGAATCAGCCAATTAAATTTCCTGTCCTCTCTCTGGTCTTTCTTTTCCTCTTCTTTTTCTTCTATCAGGAAGCTCCGTTCGGAAATGCAGCCTCAGGTATTCCGAGAAAGAGAATGATTCCTGTTTATATAACGGCAGCAGCCGGCTCTCTGCTCGGCCTGGGAGGGGGTGGGGGCTGAGGATGGAGTCAGGTGCTGCGCTGGGCAGAGGAGACCCTAAGGAGGTGGCTTCGGCTGGGGCCTTCCCCATCTTGCCCCCGAGTTGACCCAAAGAGGGCGGTAGGGATCAGGGACAAGACTGTGAATCTACTCAGGTCAGGCTGAGAGAAGACTCAGACCTCAGGCCAGACCCAGGAGGAGAAGCCTCCTGCTCCCAGTGATGGTGGCCATACCCTCCACCCCCCTGGACATGTTGGAGTGCCCTTAAGATGGAGCTTGTGAGTAGAGGCCTCTGCTTCCTGGAACCTTGTGTTTTGATACAGGCCTCTCTGAAAAAAGCCTTGTGTGGGTATTTTTTTTCACCCACAGGACAGTCTCCAACCTCAACTTTTTCTTCAGGGCAGTGGGTATAATCAGACTTTTTGTTTTCTCCCATGGAGGAGGCAGGGACTAAGAGATTTGTCTGTAGAATAGTCTATGTGTCTGTCAGAGGGAATGTTTTCTCGTCTAGGATGGTTCAGAGTGGCTGCTGGGAAATGGATACAGGACAGAGTGGTTGGAGGCATAGCTGTCATGTACAGTTGGACAGGTTGTTGACTCTCCAAGGGCACTCAGTGCAGGAGAATAGAGGCTGAAATCCATCATAAGCGCCACTCAACAAATCAGGTGCCGTCAAAACAGACCGTGTCCTCCTGGAGAAGGGAACATCTTGCCCTCACTTTCAAGAAAGTCTTCGTATACTAACAAGCCACGGGTCTGTAAGGCTACGTTCCCCCACGGGAAGATGGCTTTCTTTAATTCCCACTGAGATGGCCCAGCTGGAGGTTAAGCACGACTCACTCCTTCTCGCACACTCACTGCTCACAGTTCTCTCACTGTGGGGACATACCTTTCCGAAATATGAATCTGGGTCGGAGCACATGCAGTGTAGGGAGCTGGGTGAATTCCTTCTCCCCCTGTGTTCCTTTCACACCCCATCAGCAGGCCCCTTCCTGCTATCACACTGGGATTCGTCTGGGAACTTCCTGCTTCCTCATCAGACCCACAAGCCTTCAGTCATCCGTTGGCTACAGGCTCCCTCTATTGTATATATAAATAACTGACCGAGAACACGGCCGTGGCATCTGGCCACCCTGGATTTGTGATTTTCTGGCTGTGTGACTGGGCAAATTACTTTGCCTCTCTGAGCCTGTTTCCTTCTCTGTGAAATGGAGGGGGCAGAAAACAGCATGCCTGCTCACTGGGTTGTGTGAAGAGTAAAAGTGCACGGGTATGTCTGGTGCCCAGCTTCGTGCCTGGCAGGGGGTTACTCCATAAAGGAAGCAGTATTGTGACTGTCATCCCTCCCTTTGTGTCCCTTGGTTCCCACGGGGCCGAATGTGTTGTTCCTCTGGTTTTGTGGGTGACTTTGGCTGCCCCCCCCCCACGCAGGAGGGTGGAATTCTGTCGGAATCACCAGGATCAGCCTCTGATCTCAGGATCCTTCAAGGGACAGCCCAGTCCCTGTGGCTCGGTGGGGCATCTGGATGTGGGCCCGATTCCCACAGATTCACTGCACCCTGGTCTCTCCCTTCGCCACCCCCTTCCATCTGTCCCCCAATCCCTGCTCTGACTCAGACCTCGCTGACTTTGCCTAAGCTGTGGTGGCAGCCTCTGCCCTGCCTCCCAGCCTCGATCCACAATCCCTGCTGCAGCCAGAGCGATCTCTCCTAACGCAGGTGGGATCTTGTCACTTGTTTGATTAAAACCCTTCCATGGCTCCCCATCGCCTACTGAATTAAGTCCAGACTCTGCACCGTGACATTCAAGGTCCTTGTAATCCGTCTGCATCCTCCTTTATCTCCCACTGTGCCTCCAGTCCGACACTCCCGTGTTCAGCCACACCTGCCCTTCTACCTGAACGCCCTTTGCTTGAGGATCTTTCAAAGCATTCAAAACCCAACTCAAACAGGACCTATTCCTTGCATCTACCTACCTGTCTGTCCCTCCATTCATTATCCAGTTAAAAATAGATATTTACACATACATGCTAGGAGTTCACTGTGTGCTAGAGACACAACAGTGAGTAAATAGACAGGATCCCAGCTAACAGGAGCCCACAGGTCCCAGAAAGGAGACTGAAAAACAGTTCTCAGAAGCCATGATAAGAGCCAACTGTGGCCCCGGAGGTGGGGGGATGGACAGACGATGAGTGTTCAAGCAAGGACCTGCCTGTTGGTTAGCAGCACTCTAGGGATGAAGGCTGGGAGAGAGGATGAGGGCAAAGAAAGCAGGCTCTGGGCCAAGAGGTGAGGGGTACCAAAGCCCAGAGAGGAGGAGGAATACTGGAAGAATGGCAAATGCAGTTGTCTAAAGAGAAACATACAGAGCTTGGGGTGCGGGAATGGGAACTACAGGAAATGAGGCCAGCGTGGTGGACAGCAACAGGTCCCCGTGGGTCTTGGAAACCACAAGGGGAGACTGGACTTGGTCGGGGTGCAGTGGGGGCACTAAAGGGTTTTCCAGCAGGGGAGTGGCCTGGTAGGGTTTGCCTTTAGAAGCCTCGCCCTGCTGTCAGTCGGAGAAGGGTGTGTGGGGATGATGGGGTCCGGCTCTGCTGGTGGCTGGGCCCGGGGAGCAGAGGACGGCCTCCAAGGACTGGCAGAGTAGAATGGACAGGGCTGAGGGCCTTCCTGGATGTGAGGGAGCAGGAGAGCCCCTGCCTGTGACTTGGAGAGGTTGTGTGGGTCATGGGAGGAGGGGCTTTCGAGAAGAGGCAGAGGCCATGCTCGTGGGACATTTGGTGGGGAGACCTGATGGGCAATTGCGCAGGACAGACTGGGCCCCGTCCTTGGAGCTCTAGGCTGGATGGAGATCTTCAAACCCATTGAACGGATGAGGGCATGCAGGATAGGTCTGTAGAGTGAAAAGAACCTCAAAGGACCCTCGAGTTTCAAGGACTGGTGCAGCCCAGGAGGCCTTCTCTGGCCCGGCCAGGCACACGGGCTTCCCACCTATACTGAGCCCCGTAACAATTCATTTAGATTCCGTTTTATAGCCTCCTTTGTATCCACTGTGCTTCTTGGCCAGGGGCAATTTCGCCTCTTAGTGGACTTCTGGTAATGTCCAGAGATATTTCTGCATGTCACAGCTGGGTATGAGGCTACCATTGGCATCTCAAGTATGCAAGCCAGGGGTGTTGCTGAACATCCTGGAGGGCACAAGACAGCCCCCCACAACCAAGAATTGTGCAGCCCAAATTGTTGATTGAGCTGAGGTTGAGATACCCGGTCATCGATAAAAAGCTCCTGAAGGTGGGCACCGGGCATTTCCATCTGGGTCTACCCAGCCTCTAGTGCGGCATAAGGCACAAGGTCAGCACTCCCTACCCTCACTGAATTGAACGTGGGCTTGGGGAGCATTGCCATCTGCAGTCAGTAAGCCCCAGTCCTCCCCAGTAAACCCCAGTCCTCCCAGGGCTGCCCCTTCCCTCCCCAGCAGGCTGTATGGGCCCAAGATGTGGACACCTGTGGAGGAGGGAAGGACAAGCCAGCGGAAAGCCCTGCCAGAGGTTGAGGAAACGCTGCTGTCTCCTTTTTTCTCCTTGTCTTGTTAACTTCTGTCATTTCTTCACCCATACATGTAATTTTTATTTTTTCTAATTTTTAAAAAGATTTTATTTATTTATTTGACAGAGAGAAACATAGCTAGAGAGGGAACACAAGCAGGGGTAGTGAGAGAGGAAGAAGCAGTCTCCCCCGCCCCCAGCAGGGAGCCTGATGCAGGGTTTGATCCTGGGACTCCAGAATCATGACCGGAGCCGAAGGCATCTGCTTAACGACTGAGCCACCCAGGCGCTGCCGTAACTATTTTTCTGAACAGGCAAATTAGAGATAAACAAAATGAGAGACCACAACAACCTCCTGATTAAGGCTCTGGGGTCAGGAAAGCCAAGTTTAAATCCTGATTCTGCTATATACGAGCTGAACGAGCCTCTGTTTCTTCATCTGTAAAATGGCTCTCATAAGCCTACCTGCGAGGATTGTAGGGAAGAGTAGAAGTACAGACAAAGACGGACTGTGCAATGCCGGGCTGGTGACTGTCAGTTACTGAATGACGCCACATGCGTGTGTCAACGTGTGTGTGTGTGTGTGTGTGTGTGTGTGTGTCTTTTTATATAAGAAAACATTTTTAATTAGCCATAATCCCACCACCACTTGGCTAACATTTCAGTGCATATCCTTCTTGACATATATAGATTTTTAAAAAATAAAAATGGCATCTTGCTTTACACATATGCCTTTGTAACCTGCTTTTTTCACTCTATAATATATTGTGAATGTCTTGCCATTTCGATAAATATACATCCACATCATCATTTTTTAAGAGCTGCGTGGTTCTCCATTGTGTGGCTGGCCCATAATTCATTTAACCAGCCCCCACCGGTGGACGTTTGGGTTGTTTCCAGCACTTTGTGATTACAAACAATTCTGCGATGGACATCCTTGCACACACACCTCCACAGTCTTGTCCAGTGATTTCCTTGGGGACCCCTTGGACATTTATGGCAGAAGGCACGTGGCCCTGACCAGACTCCTTGAGTAGGAAGCCCTTGGGCCCGGCAAGGAGAGAGTTGGGGGTCCCCAGGGAAGGGAGAGGGTACCGGATGGCAGAGAATGGCTTTGGCTTTTCAGAAGTAGGTTCTGATATTAAGACTGGACTTCTCAGTAAACAAGAAAGGAGAGGCCCCTCCCTGCCTCTCTGTCATCACTGCGGGGAGGTGGATTCGTGTGTGTGTGAGTGTGTGTGTGTGTGTGTGTGTGTGTGTGATGGGCAGAGTGACAGGCACCAGGCAGGCAGGGAACACAAGGGGGATGGGCCCAGGCAGGCTGATGGATGGGGAGCAAGGCCGATAGATGCGGGTCAGCGGGCAGACAGGATGATGGGCAGTGACGAGCCGGACAGATTCAGGTGACCACACGTGGGACCGTCCCCGGGGCTGCAGTGGCAGATCCAGAGACAACAGGGAGTTCCTGGGACATGCAGCCAGACCCCGAGGCCAAGAGGCTCCCAGGGCTTCGGATGATGCATTTTAGAGGTGAAAAGGTCTTTAGGGGCAGAAGAGCCCAACCCCATTAGGTAGATGGGGAACTGGGACCCAAGGCAAGTCTCCTTTTCTTTCATTTTCTTTTTATTCACACAAGCCCCTCTCCTGGGCTGGCAGGGCTGAGGGCTAGGGTGGCAGGGGAGGAGGTCATAGCGGGGAGGGGGACCAGGAGGTCAGAGCACACCCTGTCATGAATGTCTCTGTCTAGCCACCTGCCGTAGTGTCCTGTTGGGAGCACAGACCAGCCCACTTCTGCCCCTGCTTTGCCACTTACTAGCTGGCTGACCTTAGAAGAATTGTCCAGCCTTGGGCCTCAGTTTCCTCATCTGTCCCTACCTTGTAGGTCATTGAAAGGACTGAATGAGTTACTGGGAGTAAACCCTTAGAACAGTGCCTAGCCCTCAGTGAGTGCTCTACACTCATCAACTACGGACGTTACACTGCTTTGCCTTTATTTCCCCCTTGGACTTCTGTATGTGTTTGCGTGCACCTGCATGCTCAGAAGCAGGCTGTGAAAGATTGTCTTCCTCACCCTGTATCCTCCCCTTCCCATCATTAGGGCCCTTAAGCCAAATGAGCACACAGTAGGTGCTCAATAAATGTGTTTTGATGAAGTGGCTTGTTTCATTATGTCCAGTTGAAGGGATAGAGAAGGTTTCATGAGGGAGGCAGCACTTGAGCTGTGTGTTGAAGCCTAGAATAGCATTGCCACTGGTGGAGGGCCTCCCAAGTGGTAGGGACAGCATGAGAAAAGGAAAGGAAACGTGGTGAATGCTTAGGCCACAGCCAGGCTACTTAGTATATAGCACATAAGGGAGAGGAATAAGAGAGTCCCCCCAAGGGGAGATTCAGCTGAATTTGGAAGAGTGGAGCTCTAGGCAGTTAGGAGACCTTGAAGGTTGTTGACTGGAAGCTACAGGAAGTCATGCCAATGGCATTGTTTCAGGGTCCGTTTGAAGGAAGGAGAAAGGAAGCACAGGGCATGGGCAGCAGAAGTCGTCCAGGAGACAAGTTGAGGGGCTTAAATGAGTTCATGGAGACCTGGGGCCAAAGGGAAAAGGCACCAAGGAAATCGGATCCACAGGCCTCACTGCTGCTTGGTTGTGGGTAATGAGGGAAGTGAAGTATGACCAGGTCTCGGGCCTGAGTGTCTGAGAGAACTGGGGCGTCATTAATCAAGTCATGGAGTCTATACTTGGGAGATATGGGGAAAAGTTGAGATGCCAGCTGAAATCATTCATACATCCAACATCCTGTCTAAGCCATCCTTCCTGCCATCCATCCACCCATTCTTCCACTAACCCACCTGTCCATCCATTTGTGCACCCACCCACCTACCTGTTTATCCATCCATCCATCCATCCATCCATCCATCTATCCACTCACCTGTCCATCCATTCATCCTCCACCCACCCACCCACCTACCTGTTTATCCATCCATCCATCCATCCATCCACTCACCTACCTGTCCATCCATCCATCTATTCATCCATCCAACCATCCACTCATCTATCCATCCATCTTTCCATCCATCCATCCATCCATCCATCCATCCATCCATTCATCATCCACCTGCCCATCCACCTCCATTTAAACATCCATCTGCCCACGGGCTACCCCCCTCCACCCTCCATCTATCTACATGTCATCCACCACCGCTACCAACACCTGTCTTCATCTCTTTGTTATTCGCTCATCAATCCACCAACTCACTTATCCATCCAAGATACACTTCTTGTGAGCCTCTTGTATGCCAGGCTCTGGTAAAACCCTACCACAAGCATTTGGAGATGCCTAATAATAAATATAGTAATCAGAAAAGCCAGTGGGGGACCTGGATTCATTTACCTAAAGGAGAGAAATTTGAGAAGAGACTCAACATCCCTGAAGCTCTAACAGATGTCCTGATAAAAGTGGCCTGCAGATCAGCTGTATTCTACTCCTAGGATGGAACAGAGAAAATTGGCTACACTTGCAGCTGGAGGGATTGAGGTTAGCGTGGAGGGAGAACTACCTTACTGATCATTGCTGGTGTCCAGGTACCTTCTAATAACACACTTGGGCTGCAGCAGGATACAGAATCCATGTGGGTGAGTCAGAGGGAACAAATGCCCATTGTGGCATTTATGGAATAGTGGAGAAGGACTCAGGGATGAACCTGGTGGGTGTGGAAAAGCAGAGGACCAAGGTGAGGGGTGTTTAGGGGAAGGGATCTGTGTGGGCCAAGGAGACAAACTGGGGGTAGGATGAGCCAGGACAAAATAGGGCACCTAGCTGATGGCTTGGGAGGAGATAGTTGCACTTAATTCTCCAACAGCCCTTTGAAGGAGGGCCCCTCCATTCTCTTCATCTAGCCCCCAGCCCTTCCTATGCTAACATTTCTCTCTCGGGCTAGATTCTCTTACATAGCCCTGACCCCTCCCGGAGCCTCTGCCCCTTTGATTTAGTCCTTGGTCCTCTCACTGAACCCATTTGCTTCTTCTGAGCATCTGTCTCCTGAAGACCCCCTCACTTTTCTCACAAACTCTAGGCACCCTCCCCACCGAGCCCCTGGCCAGATTCCTCCTCTGGAGTCCCCACTTTCTCTAAGCCCCATCTCCTTGTGGAGACTCTCCTCTCAGGGCAGGGAGTCCCCATTCCCCAGAGTCTTGAGCAGAGCTCATGCTCCTTTTCCTAAGAGTTCTCGCCTCTCCTGAAGCCCCCAGTACTTTCCCTGAGCGCCATTCCCTCCTGGAGACCCATGCCTCCTCTTGAGCACCTTACTACTTGACTTAGCTCCCAGTCCTTGTTCCTAACAGAATTATATCTCTTTTCTGAATCCTCATCTTCTCCCTAAGCCCTTTCCTCAGGGGGCCCTCCTCCCCCTTTGCAGAGCCCTGGTGTGCCCCTCCCCCCACTCCCCCCCAAGTGCAGTCCTCCTCTCCTTCAGGGCCTGTGAGCGGCAGGCAGGGCACCTCTGGGGCTCTAGTCAACCCAGTCAGCCCACCAGAGCCTCTCTACAGCCTGCTGTGTGCCCTGGGGGCTTTGGGGAGGGAGGGGCTCTTGGGTTCCTAAGTGGGCTGGACTGGGGGCGGAGACCAGCAGCTTCAGCGGCTGGGCTCAGCTTGTGGGCTAGGAGAATCTAGAGACTCGCTGCTTCTGGGTTAGGAAAACAATCACAAATTAGAGAAAATGCTCTGGGAAATTGCTCCACTGTGCGAGAGGGAGGCCGCCTTGGGAGGGAGGCAAAGAGGCTCCTAAGCCAGCAATGGCTCCCTGTGGCCTCACCCGTCCCCTCCAAACCATCTGCTTGGCATTTGAGGCCCCATCCCATCATCTGACATGGTTACCCGCTGGAGCCCCGACGCACACCTGCTCCAGCAAAGCCTTGGCTTCCAGGTCCATCCCACCTGTGGGCCTTTGTTCATCTGGGCTGGGTTCTGCATTCCATTCCGTCTGAATACCCCCTTTCCCTTTCAGCCCTTCATGAGCCCTTGTCATTTGCCCTGTCTCTCTGAGAGTCCTTTAAGGACAGGAATGTTGTCTGGTACTAGAGGCAGACAGAAGCTGGTCTGAGCCTCAGTTTCCTCATCCGTAAAATGGGGAGAGCGAGCCCTCCCTTGCTGGATTGTGACTGGGAACAGTGCTCACAGTAGGTACCAAATCGATGAAGGTGCCCTTAACCGCCTGACAGCCCACTCAGATCTTTGGGTTGTGAGTGCCAGCGCTTAGCTATGACTGTCCCCTTATCAACATCCCCCACTGCCTGCTCTGTCCTCTACTGTCCTCCATTCCCCTACTGAGAAGATACAAAAAGAGGATGCATGAGCTTCAGGACACACGCTTGGGGGGGTCCCCAATATAAGACAAAGTAATCAAAGTTGAATGTTATGAGTCTTCTGACCATCAGGCAAGACTCGGATCAGACCATCTTCTGTCAGGAGGAATTAGGATAGTAGCCGAGAGCCTGGATTGTCGAGCCAGACTGTTCGGTTTGCATCCCTCCACTGCTCCTCTCTAGCTGCCTGCTTGCACAGGTGGCTTAACCTCCTCAGTTTCTCCATCTGAAAAATGGGAATGATAATCACAGTACCTGTTTCCCAGGGTTATGGTGACAAGTAAATGAACGAATGTTTGGGCAGTGCTTAGAAAGGCGCTGGGCTCTAGTAAGGCTATAAATGGATTTGTTTCAGGAGCGCCTGGGTGGCTCAGTAGTTGGGCGTCTGCCTTCGGCTCAGGTCATGATCCCGGAGCCCTGGGATCAAGCCCTCAATGGGGCTCCCTGCTTGGCGGGGGGCTGCTTCTCCCTCTCTCACTCCCCCTGTTTGTGTTCCCTCTCTGGCTGGGTTTCTCTCTGTCAAATAAATAAATAAATAAAATCTTTTTTAAAAAAAGGATTTCTTTAATAAAAATGATGGGGATGCAAGGACATAGGAGTGGGCAGCAGGGGAGCTCAAGCAAGACAGGAAATGGACTTGCAGACTTGAGTTTTTGCAGAGCTAGGGCTCAGCCAGCTGCCGGTCCAATCGGGCGCTTTCTGAGTAAGGAGAGCACGGGATGTTCTCGAAGGAACAAGGCTTTTTCTGGAGACCACTCGAGTGCCTCACTTGCAGAAGGATGGGCCCAGGGCTGCTGCACCCAGAGGCAGGCTTTGCAGACAGCAGTGGGGACAGCGGTCCTGGGCCATTGGCTCTTACCTCTGAGCCTCCCGGGCTTCGCCTGCCCTTTCTCCGGCCCAGTGGTCACTCCTGGCCCACCACTCTTCCTGTCAGTGAAAGGTGAAGCCCACTGCCATCTCTCCTTGATGAAGGGGAACCAAAACACTCTGTCAGGGACTCTCAGTGAAATTCTTCCTGCTGTCTGGCTGAACCAGGAGTGGAGGGGTGCCTGGAGAGCCCCCCCCCCACCGGCCCCTCATCTACCCCAGCACCGTCTAGAGCCAGCCCAGTTCTGAAGCCATCTGCTCTGGGCCAGGCCTGTGCGGGCCCTGGGGCAGGCACTGTGGACCACACACAGTCCTTGCCCTTGAGGAGCTGGGGAGGAACAGCCAACTCCTGGTGTTCCTCTTCTCCTTGGCCTCAGTTTCCTCAGGGGAGCTTTTAGGCTGAGTGGTCCTCCTTCCTGCCCCTCTCTTTCCATCCTCCTTCCAAGGCTCCTCTCCAAGTGAGGAGGGGAGGGGCCGCCTTGGAGGAGAGAGAGTTTGTACAAACTGGGGACAGGGCTGGAACTTCTGATTGGCTGGTCGGGGCCATTCTCCCCCCCCCCCCGTTGCCATGGCAGCCATTTCCTGGGGTTGTCAGTGATGAAACTCATAATATTGTTTTCAAATAATCCGTGTAATTGAAATAACAATTGAGCTGTTAACTCGTCTCTCACACCCGGGCTAGGACGAGTCCTTCTCTCCTACACCCTCCTCCCCATCCCGCAGTGAAGCTCCAGACCCTCCCCGCCTCCTCTCGGAGGAGGCGCCTCTGGCCCCTTCCTTGGGTAGGAGGAAGCTTCCTGATAGAATCCTAGAAACTTCAGGCTCCCAAAGCTGAACCGGAACTCTGAAATCGGAAACCCACTCCTTTTGTACCCAGAGGCACAGAGATGTCAGTACTTTGCCCAGGGTCACACAGGAAGGAGGCAGGAGAACCGGAACCAGGACACAGAGTTCTGCTTTTCAGTGGAAGTTGGAGTTGATGTGTTGCTTTGCGGGACTGATCAAAAACCACAGAGCCCTCCCCTTCAAAGGACTTGATCTTGTAGGAGTCCTTACCCTATTTTACAGGTGAACAACCTGAGCCCTGACAAGTTAAGCGTACGACAGGCATTCTTGTAACTTTTCAGAAAATACCTGTTGAAGGGATGGATCTCAAAGAGCATGGGAACTCCTCTCCCTCTCACCTCTGCCCCTACAACGGGGAGCAGAGACCTGCTTTCTTCAGTAGGAGAACCTCCCGGAAGAGGGGGTTGAGGGCAATTTGGGGACCATGGCTTAGAGGAAGAGGAGGAGAGATTCCTGGAGGAGATAAGAGAGAGGGAATTCTGAAGTCCTGGCCACCGCCCCCCCATCCACCACAAGCTTGGGTCTGAGGCTGTGTATTCAGATCATTAACTGTGAAGAACACAGCTCCTTGCCTAGTCCTCAACCTGGGATGGACTGAAAAATGGGAGATGCAAAGCTTTTCCTACCATTGCTTGTCTGCGTGCACATGCGGGATGTAGGTCTGCACAGACAGCTCCCAGTAGTGGCGGCTCCACTGAGGATAAAAGCATTTTTTAAATAGCATCTGGTCTCCGTCCAAGGCACTCGCTGGGTCCGCAGACTACAGGGGCGGCTGGGGCGGCAGGCACTTGCTGGGAGTGGGGGTGGGAGCCGTCTTCTGAACGTGAGACTGGGTGACAGCAAGAGGTTGGCTTCCTTCCCTGGATTCTAGAGTGTTGGAACCGCTCAGGGTCTTGGCAACCATCTACTCCTGCCATTCATTCATTCTTATTTATTCAACATTTATTGAGCACCTACTCTGTGCCAGGCACTGTGTGGGCCCTGAGGATAGAAGGATTAGGAACAGCCAGTCTCTATCTTCAAGGGCTCTTTCATTCTGTAAGGGGAGACACACATACGTCCATACACGCCCACCGAACACCCACCAGTGATCTGGGGTTAGCGGGTGGTACATACTAAGGGAGCACCGAGGAAGAATTATTAACTCTGCTCGTAGGAATAAGCAAGACCTCCTGGAGCAAATGACTTGGGCTCAGTTTTTTTTTTTTTTTTTTTTTTAAGATTTTATTTATTTGAGAGAGAGTGAACAAGAGCAGGAGGAAGGGGCAGAGGGAGAGGGAGAAGCAGGCTCCCCGCCGAGCAGGGAGCCTGCTGCGGGGCTCAATCTCAGGACCTCAGGATCATGACCTGAGCTGAAGGCAGATGCTGTACCGACTGAGCCACCCAGGCGCCCCTCAGCCTTGAAGGATGAATAGTTCTCCACGTGGCCAGTGGGGTGAACAGTGTTCCAGTGGGGCTAGCATAAGCAAAAGCAAGGAGGTATTCCCAGTTGAGAGAAATTCTGTTGGCTCCAACGTTGGCTGCTTTTGAGGAAACTGGGTTCTAAAGAGGGGCAGTGACTTGCCCAAGGTGCCACCTCGAGCTGGGGCACAGCCAGAGCCAAAACACACAATACTTCACTTGTTCAAAAACCAAAACATCAGAGCTAGCTGTGGCTTTGAAAGACTCTGGTCCAAACTTCCCATTTTTCAGAGGGGGAAACAGAGGGTCAGGGATGTCCCATAGTAAGGATGTGGGATGGCAGGAATCTGAAAGCCGGTCTCTCTGATATGTCAAAGGCTGAGCCATTTCACAGAACCAAAGCTGGGAGCAGCTTGAGTGCCACCGTGGCTCAGTGAGACAGCAGAGGGCTCGGGCAAGGACAGACTGCCCCCGTGGGACCTGTGCGAGCGGCAGGACAGGCGGCCCGGGCGGGCTCCAGGCCCGCTGTTGGCTCCGACACTGCTGCAGGAGGAGCGGGAGTCCAGCAGGAGAGCTTGGCTGTGAGACCTTTCTCTTGGCGGAGTGGGCCTGAGTCCTGCTTGTAGTCCTGTCCCCGATTCTCTGAGTGACCTTGGCTAAGACATCACCCCTCTCCAGGGCTTCATTTCCACCCCCATCTGTGTCATAGCAGCAACCTCCTTGCTACTCCCCGGGACAGTTGTCCTTAGTAGTGGGGGGGATAGGGGAGCCCTGGGGGACACTTGGCAGTGTCTCAACAGTTTTGTTTGTCACAACTGAGGAGCAGGGGTGCTCCTGACCCTCCACCATGCAGGACAGCCCCCCCTGCAGAGAGTCCAGCCCCCAAACTTTACCAGTGCCGAGGTGGAGCAGTCCTCTGTCTTGTTTGTGAAGACCCGATGAGGCCCGAGTGTGGGCACTGAGGGCTGGGCAAGGAAGCAGGAGCGGCCTTGAGGTCAGGCAGACCTGGCTGGGCTGCGAGGTACTCAACCCCCCCAGGTCTTTATCTCTGGAGCGGGCGCGGTAATAATAGTACCTCTCCCAGGAGGCAGTTGAGAGGGTATGATGAGGTCACGGATGCAGATGGCACAGGAAGACAGCCACACGGCGAGTCGGGGGACCCCCACCCCAAGACCCTCTATTGCAAACACAAGCCCTGAGCCTCTAAGCACCAACTCGGGGGCCGGCCTTGCCACTCAGAGCCATGGGATCCTAAGCAACGTAACCTCTCCGTGCCTCAGTTTCTCATCTGTACAATGGGGAGGGCAGCAGTTGCTATCCTGCAGGCTTAGTGGGCGGATGGAAAATGAGGGAACAGACATAAAGTCCTGGGAATGACGCAGAGTAAGTGCTTTGTGCCGTTGGTTGGCCGGGTCCTCCTCCTCCTTCTGTTGTTGCTGTTATGTGAGTTCTGTCTGCAATGAGGACGGCACTGGCCTGTCTGGATGTCGTCTCTCCACAGCCGTCTGCCTGTCCCTGCTCCCGCCCTAAGACTCCCGCAAACCCCACTGAGGTCGCTGGCCACCCTGCCTGGTGGCTGGCCTCCCTCCTCGCAGCTCCCACCCTGCTTGCTTGTGGGTGAATTCCAGGATGCCGTCTCCACCCCCAGAGCCAGAGAGAGCTGAGAGAAGCTGCAGTCATGGGGGGGGCGGGGCACGCGTGCGCCTCCCTCCCTAACTCTGGCCGGCCCCTCACCGAGGGCTGGTGAGCCCTCGGCCCTAAATACTCATACCCAAGCCCTGGCCCCCGTTGGATGGGGGCCTGGCCACCCTCCAGAGAACAGACAGAACCCTAAGCAGGCTTCCTTGGCTTCAGCACTCTTGACAGGTGGGGCCGGATCATTCTTTGTTGGGGGGGAGGGGGCATCTCTGTGCATCATAGGGTATGTAACTGCATCACTGGTCTCCGTTCTCGAGATACCAAGAGCTCCCTTCCTCCTCCAGTTGCAACAACCAAAAATGAGCACAGCCATTGCCACGTGTCAGCTGGGTGGCTGAATCGCCCCCCGTGGAGAACTACTGTCATAGAACTTTTCTATAAAATGTGAGTTTCTCTCTTACAGTGTCCTGGCAAAGAAACTTCTAAAACCTAATGAATGTCCTCGGTCTGGGTCCCTGATGCCACCTTCAGCTTTGTTGCATTTTCCAACCAAAGTTCCAATCCTTGACCCAATCCCCAAGCCAGCTGGTCACAAGCATCAGGCCCAATGCCCAGACTCTCAGCCTTAACCAGAAACCCTGAATCTGAACCTCAAATCCAAAACTTCAACTTATTCCCAACCTCAAGCCTTAGCTCAGATCCTAATCCTAAACCCTTGACCTGTTTCAAAACTTTTCCTTAACCTCAAACAGAATTCTCAATCTAGAGTTTAGCCCCAGTAGGAAACTTGCCCTTCCAGATCCTTCTAGCACCAACTCCTAATCCAGTCCCTGTCCCTCTGGCCTCCAAAGAGTCTCTGGCTCAAGGTTCCTGCCTTCCCGCTCCAAAGTAGCCCTAGGTCACGAGGGAGAGGGAGGAAGGGCTGCAGGAATAAGAGGCTCCACGAGGCTCTTGCTGTCTCATAACGCCTCTCAAAGCACCCAGGCAACCCTTCTGGAAATTCTATTATTTATCTATTTTTTTAAACATTTTTTTTTATTTATTTGACAGAGAGAAACACAGCCAGAGAGGGAACACAAGCAGGGGGAGTGAGAGAGGGAGAAGCAGGCTTCCCGCCGAACAGGGAGCCCGATGTAGGGCTCGATCCCGAGACTCCGGGATCATGACCTGGGCTGAAGGAAGTCGCTTAACCAACTGAGCCACCCGGGCGCCCCTATTATTTATCTATTTGTTTATTCAAACACAAACAAATCTGTGCTCTGCCTTGGACACCTGAAAAGCAAGGGCAAATTGGGCCCTGCTGCTGCCTACTGTCCACTGGGGGAGACAGAGAAGTAGATAAACAAGTGGTCAGTTAGAAGCAGTGGTTTTGACGTCTTTTGAGAAATAGCCACTGAGCACCCATGCTATTGCCAAGCACTGTTCTAAATGCTGGTGACAGAGCACTGAGCACAAAAGGCAAAGCCTCTACACAGACAGCTCCCATGAAAGGGCAGGGAGGCAGATCAGAATTAAGTAAAGTATAAAATATCAAACAGGGCAAAGTTCTAGGTGGGGGGGAAGCAGGGTGAGAGGACTGGGAGGACAGGGGATGGGGGAGCTGTTCTAGCTCAGGGTGTCAAGGAAAGCCTCACGGGGCCAGCCAAGTATGCCAAGCTTTAAAGGAAGGGAGAGAGGGAGTCAGGCGGATATCAGGGGAAGGGTGTTTCAGGCAAGAGGACCAGCAGGTGGAAAGGCTGTTATAGTCTGTTATAGTCAGAGAAGAGCCAAAGGCCAGTGTGGCCGGAGTGGGGGTGGGGATGGTAGGAGGGAGTCAGCGAAGTAAGAAGAAGCCAGATCATGTCGGGTCTGATGAATTATTTTACTCTGAGTAAGACATGAAGTGAAAGGAATTTAAGAGGAGGAGTGTTATGATCTGATTTATGTTCTGACACCATGACGGAGAACAGTCTGTAGGGGGCAGAGGGAGAAGCAGGGAGACCAGTGAGGAGACAGTTGCAGTCACTCAGGCGACAGGTAGATGGTAGTGGCTCGGACAAGGCTGCCAACAATGAAGGTGGTGAGAATGGCCAGCTTCTGGATTGATGTTAAGGTAGAGCAGGCGGGATTTACTGGTGGGTTGGATGTTGGGGTGTGGGAAGGCGTGAAGTCAGGAATGACTCCAAGGCTTTTGGCGGAGACAGCTGGAAGGGAGTTGCCAGATATTGAAAAGGGGGACGCTGGACAAGGAGCAAGTGGGGAATTTGTTTTATTTTATTAGTGTGTGTGTGTGTGTGTGTGTGTCGGGGTGGAAGTCGGGAGTTCAGTTTCAGATGTGATGAGTTGAAGTGTGTTGGAGACATGCAAGCAGGGGGAGGTAGGAGGTGGGGCGGCAGGCCCGGACCGCAGCTGGACCCACACTCTTGGAAGTCATCAGCACACTGCTGGCCTTTCAAGCCGTGGGATTGCATGTGGTCACTTCAGGAGTGGGTTGACAGAGAAGAGGAATGACCTAAAGACTAAGCCTGGGACCCTCCAACCTACAGAGGGAGATGAGGTGAAGGTAGCAAAGGGGAAGGAGCCTTGAGGTCACTGAGGCACGGGAAACTGGGAGGGCCATGTGATGTCCCGTACCTTTGCTGTCTTTGCCACACTTCTTCATGAAGTTGTGCGTTCATACAGAGAACTAGGTCTGCAAAACGGAGAGGCCCAACCTGAGATAACTAGAGCAAGCTTCATGTATTGGAAGTGATGTCAGAACCTGGCTGTAAGTGATTAATTAAAAAATCCCCCCATCATACAAGACTGGGGAAGTGCATTCCAGGGAGAAGGAACAGCATATGCAAAGGCTCAGAGGCCTACAGCTATACAAACTGAGTTCATGGTCCCCAACACTCCACTCTCTCCTTCTGTCCCCCATTTACCCATGGGCTACCTTGGAGGCATTCCTACTGTGTCCTGGAGATTCTGCTTCCTGTGCATCCCTAGGAGCAGGCCTCTCCTCTCCACCTTCACTGCCCCCAACTCACCTAGACAGTAGCCTTTTCTCCTGTCTCCTTCCTTCTTTCTCAGCCACCTCAGGAGGGCCCCATCAGGGCCAGGTGGGGGCCAGTTTGCTTGGTACACCCGGCATCCTAGGTGAGTTTGAAAAAAAAAAAAAGAAACAGAATAAAGTTCCTGCCAATCTTCTGCTTCAGAAGCTTTCCCCCCATTACTTACCATCACTCTCAGGGCAAAATGTGAAGTATACCCCAGCCCAAGAGGCCCTGTGCAGTGTGCCCCCTCAGCTTCTCCTGACCTCCTGCTGCCTGTCAATGACCTTCTTACCTGGGCATCCAGCCAGCCCCAGGACCTTGACCCATGCTGTCCCCTTCACTGGACTGCTCTCCCGTCCCCACGCCCACTCCACCGCCACTTCACTTAGCACCCAATTATCCCTCCCATCCGGGAGAGTTGGACTTCTGCAGGGGACCCTTCCCAAGGTCCCGACTGGGGCCAGCCCTCCTGTTTGATGCCCCCTTTGCTCCCTGTACCTTGCCTTTGTAGCCATCATCGTGTGATTTAATGAAGTTGTGAATTAATGGTAATAATAACTCATGGTTTTTGAGTACTTCATGCTCAACAATAGGTGATAGTAAGCACATTACATCTTTTTATATATTTTTAGCTGATTTCTCCCACAACCCTCCATGGTGGCTACTGTTATTATTCCCATCCTACAGAGGAGGAAACCGAGGCCCGGAAGAGGCTCCGCGTGCAAAGTCACAGACACAAAAGAGCCAAACTGGGATGTGGACCTAGGCAGACTGGCTCCAGAGTCCACAAATACCTGCCTTTTCTGCTGGATGTTCAACCCCACAAGATGAAGAAGCATGTCTGTCTGCTCATAGCTTTGTCACCTGCATCCTTCAGAGAGCTCAGTTAATGTTGAATGAATGAATGAATGAATGAGGACCAGTTGGAGCCATACACAGGGTTGGCGGTGTGGGAGTGCAAGCACGGAGGCTGGAGCAGGAGACAGGAGGAAAGGAGAGCCCTGAATGGCAGCCGGATGAGTCCAGAGTTGGCCCTGGGCCCTGGACCCGTGGGGCTTCCTGGAGCAGAGGAGGGCGGAGCTCATATAAGTATGTTAGAAAGAGCTTGCTGCTGGCTGGTGTGGAGGAGGGCCAGAGGTGGGATCCTTCCCTGCTCAGCAGCCAGGCAAGATTGGCACCTGCCCCCTCCCTCTTGGCCCTATTAGCATTCCGTGTGTGGCTTGGGCTCCACAATTAACACAAAGGTACAGTCATTCATTGTGACTGGCGGGCTCGGGGGATCAGCCCATCGGGGCTGGCTGAGCGGGGCTTCTGCTGGGAAGGCATGTCACAGCACAGCGGCCACCGAAATGAAAAGCTATTAATAATGATCCTGGAACTTCACTCCCATCAGCTGTTTGTTTAAAGGTGTTCGGTACTCGGAGCCGCCTGATTTATGTGGGCAATAAGGCGCCCGGGTTGGTCCGCACTTTTTAAAGCAGCGCTAATGGGGTGAGACCAAGATGGGGGGGGCGAGGGGGAGATGCTGGGGAATAAGGCTTGAAGGCCAGGCCTGGTCAGGCTCAGACCTCGACTCCCTGCCCAGCACCCCCTTAAAAGGCCCTGTAGATGGCAAAAAGGAGAGAACCAAAAGAGCCAGGGGATCTGGGTTCAGATCCAGTAGCTTCACTTGACCAGCTTGAGCATGCTCTTCCCTTTCCCGAGCTTCAGGTTCCCCACCTGCACTTGAAGGGAAAGAACACCCGCCTTGCAGGGGTGATAGGAGGATCCATGAGAAGCATACAGTTAGTGCTCAGGAATACCTTTGGTTTATCCCCCGTCTCCTCTCCCAATAAAAAATTGTCCCTGCCACCTACGAAACTGTCTCCACCATCTACCCAATCCTCTCCAGAAAGGAGAGGCATTCTGTCCATGTAAATGGTTATCGAATATTTGATATTTAGATTTCAGACAGCCTCAAAACAACAGAGAAAGAGACATAGTATTGTACCCACTTTAGCAATGAGAAAACAGACTCAGAGAGGAAAAGAGACAAATCTAAGGTGACTCAGCTCAGAGTCCACTACACTGTAAGTTCCACATGGGTAGAGATTTTACCTATCTTGTCCACTACTGAATACCTAGCACCTTGCAAATACCTGGGGCATAATAGGAGCACAATACACGTCTGTTGATTTGAAAACAAGAAGTGTGAGAACCCTGAATCTTTGACTTGGAGGTTTATTGGCCTTTCTCCTGTTTAATCCCATGGGAGGCATAGTGGAAAGAGCTGGGTCCTGGGGCTCCTGAGAGGCTCAGTCAATTAAGCGTCTGCCTTTGGCAGGGTCCTGGGATCCAGCCCCACATGGGGCTCCCTGCTCTGCGGGGAGCCTGCTTCTCCCTCTGCCACTCTCCTTGCTTATGCTCTCTCTCTGACTCTGTCAAATAAATAAATAAAATCTTAAAAAAAAAAAAAAGGAGAGCTGGGTGCTAGCTCTTAGGTAAGCTACTTAATGGGACCATTGGATCAAATGGAATTTCTCAACCTTGGCACCGCTGACATGCAGGGTTGGATGGTTCCCTGTTGTGGGGCCGTCCCGTGTACTGTAGGATGGTCAGCCGCCTCCCTGGCCTCCATCCATTAGGTGCCAGGAACCCCACCCTCATTGGACAAGCAAAACTGTCTCCAGACATTGCAAATGTCCTGTGGGGGGGCAAAATCACCCCTGCTTATAAGGATGCTTTAGGATGTCTCTCCGAATGAGCAGCAGGGGTTTACCTTACGATTAGAGGCATAGAAGGGAGACAAGACTTGGATGCACAACCTAGCCTGTGACTGAAGGAGAAATGTCATATTGACATTTTCACAAAGTCCTGTCTTCCCACTTGGCCTGTGAAAGAGCAGCTCTTCTCCCGGCCAGAGCCAATCACCGGGCACCTTCTTCTGATGGCACTGACCTGGTCCACGCACAGGTCGCTGGCTAGGCAAGGTTAAGCTTCCCAGAATGCACTGCAGCTAGAAGTGGGACCACTGAGGTCCTTCTAGGTTCAAAGGTGAGGGAGAGAGCTGAGGCTGTTGGGGATGAGGGTCAGGAGTGATCGGGCCGGAGTCCAGGGAGGCTCCGGAGGATCTGGGGAGGTGAGTGGAAGCCAGCAGCAGGGCGCAGGGCAGCCCAGCCTCACAGAGGTGAGGCAGCACATGGGAGAGGCAGAGGAGGGTGAGGGGGGAGATAGCCTGCAACCATTTGGGAAGGGCAAACACCAGGCCGTCTTGCTTCTCCGGTAGGCCCCACTTCCCCCCTTTCCCACCAGGGGAAGCCCCCCTTTCTCTGCAGGGGACCCTGTTTCTCCTGGTTCCAAGTCATCCCCTCCGAGCCACCCCCCAGGACTCATTACACAGGGGGGCACAAACAGCGTGTGCCTCAGTGGGGGACATGAGTTCCAGCTGCAGACTGGAACTCACAGCCCTGTGGTGTTGGCCAAGTCACATGACCAAAGGCGCTCTTCAGAGTCCTTAACAGCTGCAACAGTGCAGGCTCTGACCCTAGAGCAGAACACCCGCCCACTACCAGCAGGCCTGGCTGAGCATCCTCAGCTCCGCCCGAGTGACCCATCCTCGCCACCTGCATTTAACGCTGACACTCGGCCCTGGCTCCGCCCCCTGGGGCTGGGGGCCCTGGGAGATGGAGATAAAGCACCCAGCCTTGCAGCTTGCACCCAGCAGGCAATCAATGCCTGTTCCTTGGCTTCCCTAGAGGATCTAGAAGGTGCTGAGGTTGGAATTCCCTGCAGCGGGTCCTGGATCCTGGCAAAGACTTCCATCTTTCCAGATGTTCAGGGAAGTTGTCTGTTGAGCCCCACCCCCCACCCCGGCCCCGGCACAGAGCCTGAGAGATGCGTGGGTCAAAAACAGCAGTAACAAGAAGTGCACACTGAGCACCTGCTCTGGAGAGGCCCCACGCTGGGGCTCCCAGGCATCTTCATCCTGCCCGGGGTCGGGGGTTGGGGCAGGGGGAGGCCCGGGACCTCTGGCTGCCACACATCCCGGGCAGACCCGGGTCTGTCACTCCAAATCAGCCCAGAGACCCCCTGTTGGTGAGCTCAGGCAGCTTGTCATTACCAGATCCATTTTCTTATCTCCTAGCATATCTATTTTTCTAATTCTTACTTAACGAGCTCCCCTGAAAATAAGAAAATCATTGGAACAATTTCCTTAAGTGTGAAAGATTAGTCTGAAATCGGCATTAAGGGGACTAATTACCTTCATTCTCCCACCTTTCCGAGAGCCGTTTGTTAAGTGCTAGGACCCCCTCATCTACTGCTCAGGAAAGTCAGGCAACGCTTGCCGTGGAGAACTTCTCCACGCCCGTTTTCACTCACAGGGCATATGTCCGTGCACACCCCTATGTGTGCATGTGTGTGAAAGAGAGACAGAGAAATGGGGAGCGGGACAGGCAAGGGCAGAATGTCCTGTGGGTGGGGCTGGGAGGGGAGGGACCAGCAATGTGTCTGGCTTTCACGGAGGCCAGGGGACTCCACCTGCTCCAAATCCTCACTGTGGCCCAGAGGGTAGCCGTTCTCATCAGCGCAGTGCACAGAGCAGAAGTGGAGGACCAGAGAGGTTAGGTAACATGCCCCCATCACACAGTGAGTTCAGAGCTAGAATTGGAACCTGAGTCTGTCTGATTCTGGAGCTCATGCCTTACCCACTCTCCCTGGATTCAAGACCTCCATCTGACCCAGAATCACACTCCCAGAGAACTGGGACCTGGAGTCTGAAGACCTGGGCTCCAACCGCACCTCAGGCTCATACCCGTGGTGTGACCAGAGGCACATGTAGGCATGTCTCTGAACCTCAGTTTCCTGTTCTGTAAAATGGGCATGGTTATCACACTCCTTGCCATAGAAGAATGTGGTGAGGCCCACATGTCAGAATGCATTCTGGAAACTGAAATGTGGGGTGGAAAAGTAAAAGACGGCAGTGGAGGAGCTCAGGAGAAGGAGGAGGACCCAGAGAGGGGAAGAGACTTGCGGAAGAGCATGTTCAGAGTATGTGCAAGGTGGAGAGAAGAACCCAGATCTCTGGACTCCCAGCTCCCCTACCCGGGATCAGCTGCTCCCTCTCCTGTTTCCGGAAGAGTTGAGGGGCCTCCTTGCAGAGCAACATAAAAGCTTGTGACCAGGGAGCTAGTGGACAAGTGGCGACAACCAGACAGGGCTTCAGGGCTCGGGGTTCAGGGCTGTGCTTGGCATGGGGAGGGGGTCCCCCCATTTCCCCGGAGAGCTCATTGGGGGAAGTGGATAAGCTCCGAGAAGATGATGGGAACATCTTCCATTTTCCATTTAACCACCCGATATTGAATTATAAATAATTCATACACCTGCCAAACATTTGATTAAAAGAACCCAATTCACACTGCATTTGTCAAGGGGTAAGAATTGCATTTGGTGTTTTTATTTTAATCTGTCCTTTAACTCTTTTACGAATATTTATTTATACTTGGCTGTCAGGTTTTATTCTATTTGCCCTGATTTTATTCTGGCTGTAGCTGGCATTTTTTCCCTTCCCTTTTTATTTTGTCACTTCTGCCTGGTGGTCATGCATCTGAGAGCCCAGAGGTAATAAATAAGGAAGCGAGATGCCTTCTCTGCTCCCTCCATGCTCTCCTGCCCCACCCCATCTCCTCCCACTGTTTATAGGCCCCTTTCTCCCCAGAACTGCTCCCACTCGGCCAGGGCCTCACGTGGCTAGTGTGGGTGTCTTGGGTACATCACATACACACCTCTGTCTCCTGACCTCTGCCCGTGCTCTTCCCCTGCCATCCCCCCTCCTCATTGCCAAGCAGAGAGTAGATACTCAATAATTATTTTTTAAATGAATAAAGGAAGCACCATCATTAAAATCATGAGTATCAGCGTCTTTGGGGACAGAAAGGAAAGTATTGTCATTCACCAAGTCTGGTGATGAGAACAAGCTGTCACAGTGGACGTTGGAGGGCCACGGGCTCTAAAGCCCCGCCCTGCCACCTAGCCACTGCGTGAGTTTGGCTAAGGTACCTTGATCGCCTAGGTTTGCATCCCCCTGGTCTGTAAAAGGCATGTGTAAAAGCAGCACCCACATCAGAGATTGAGACAAGACTTAGTGCATGTGTCCAGCACATGGTAAAACATTTGAAAAACGGTGGGTGCTGTTTTTACTAGAAGCTGTAACCTCCCTCCCCTTCAATGTCCATATTCCCAGCTGCCTTTCCTGCCTTTCCCTCGAATCTGAAGTTTCAGGCATGTGTGATATTATCCTGAATGCCGAGTGTAGGTCAACAGACGTGTCTGTGACAAACAAGAGAAAGGGAAGCTGGCCATTCCCTTTAGCTGGCTACCCGCTTCTGCAGTAATGTGCTGTGTTTGTTGGAGGGCTTACATGGGTCGGTTTTGTGAGTTGACATAAAAGCTTGTTTCTGCCAAGTGATTCAGGTGAGCTGGGAATTTGCTTGAGACCTCTGTTGATGCTCCCTGAATACAAAGGGGCAGGGATATTGTATACCCAAGAAAGGCTGTGACCATGACAATGAGATCAGGGTGGATGTATGCAATTTTTTTTTCAGTTTACAGAACACATTCTCATATGCATCACGTGTTTTTATCTCCATTTCCTATACAATCTTAGCATCTTTCCAAATCTAGTCCAGCTACCCACTCTTTCCTGGCTTCCCCCTGACCCCCCAGGTATCTCACAGGGTGAGAAGGGACCTCAGGGCTCTGTTACCTGAACTGTTCACCACAGCCCCGTCACAGGTGTCCCTGTTTCTGGGCTTGTCCATTCAAAGCCACACTCCACGCCATGTGTTCTTTCTAAAGTCGACCTCACCATGTCACTCTCCTGATTAAACCTTCAATGGCTCCCCATTGTCCTCAAGGTAGAGTTGAAAATGCCCTTAGTAATCTAACCCCAACAATCAGCTACGGTCAGGGAGGACCCTTGCTTATGAGGACTTGTTAGATTGTGGTGACTCTCTCTACTGTCACCAATAATCTAATCCCATGAGAAGCCAAGCCCCAAGATCTCTGGGCACCTACAGATATCGAGCACTGGACCTGACAGAGGGTTTCACCGTGAGTCAGGCTCCTGCTTAGAGCCGGGAAGGCCATGGGAAGAAAAGAGCAGGAAATAACCTTCATGAGTGCTTATTACTAAGTACACTTGGCACACACAGCAACCTGTAAATTCAGTATTACTTTGCAGAGCAAGGGAATGACTGGCTCAAAATTGCTAGCTGATAAGTAACAGAGCCAGGGTTCAAGTCCAGGTCTCTCTGAGACCAACAGCCAAGGTCTATCCTTAGCACCATACTGCGTACCAGAAACTTGTGGACAAGGGTCTTAAGAGAGAGGGCAGCCTCCTAACCACGAGGCTTGAATCCTAGCTCTGCCCCCCCGACCTGTGCAGCCTGGGATGAACGATGCTTCACCTCCCTGTGCCCTCGTTTCCTCCTCCGTAGAACAGAGATTATAATCCATCCATCTCAAGTCTTGTTGAGAGGATGGCGTCAGGTCACGTGGGCAAAAAAATGCCCTGTCAACTAGAAAATGAATTACACAGTCTCTGTACACATATAATTTGATCCTCCAAACAATTTAGTGAAATAAGCAGGCTGGGTTTTTAAAGTTAACTTCTTTTCAAAAATTAATTTTAATTTTATAAGAAATGCATGAACCCATTCTCTTAGTAATCAGGACCCCGCCGGCGAAGCCGAAGACCCCCTTCCCACCACCTCCAATCTGGCCTCCTCAATCTGGGCCCCCTTCCCACCACCTCCCCGGGGGTCTCTCCTGCCATGAGCTGGGTGTGTAACCCTGTTTATACTTGAGTGTCCATGATACACACCTGCAGAAAATAAGTAGAATTGTTTGTGTTTTTTAATATAAATGGATTCATCCTAGATGTGTATCATCACTTTGCAAGCAAGCTGCTTTATTCTCTCCAACAATGTTTTTGAAAGCTATCAATGTTGACATATATAGCCTGGGCTTATTCCATTTAAGTGGCTATATTCCATCGTATGAATATACTCCATTTTTATTTGTCTACTCCCTTACCGTGAGACATGTAGAATGTTTTCCCTTTCCCCCTTATTATCAGCAGTGCGGTGGTGACTGTGTATACATCTGCTAGAACACAACCTAGAGTTTCCCTAGTACAGACTTCTGGATTACGGGTTTCAGACATTTTCAATTCTTGTAGATGTGGGTGTGGCTTGTTAGTAAAAGTTATCAGATACTGAGATTTGCTGTATTTTAGGATGGTTACATGCCTTGCCTCATTTAATGCTTGAAGTAAAACCAAATGGGAGCTATGATCCCGTCCCCTTCTCAGATGGGAAGGCTGAGGCCCAGAGCCCCATGGGATTTCCTGGCGGCCACGGAGCTGGGTGGGGACAGAGTGTGGATGGCGACCTGGCTGAGGGCAGGAGTATCTAGGAAAAACAAACAAGGCCATTCTGGACCCAGAACCTGCAAAATCCCCAGTGGCAGGCATTTTTGGGTGATATGAAAGGTGTGCAGGTGATCTCTGGGCCAGGAGGCTCATCCTGTTGGCTGGGAGAATCGCCCCGCCCTCATAAGGTTTCCTTTAATGCAGACTTCAGGGCTGAGGCACGGGCAGAGACCGGCACACTAAGCCCAGCAATCCTAGGATCCCTTCACGGTGCTGGGCCTCCTATGAACTTGGACATCCAGCCCGGCCTCCTCTCAATTCTCCCTCTTCTGGGGCACCTGGGTGGCTCAGTTGGTTAAGCGGCTGCCTTCAGCTCAGGTCATGATCCTGGAGACCCGGGATCAAGTCCCACATCAGCCTCCCTGCTCGGCAGGAAGCCTGCTTCTCCCTCTCTCACTCCCCTGCTTGTGTTCCCTCTCTAGCTGTGTTTCTCTCTGTCGAATAAATAAATAAAATCTTTAAAAATAATAATAACACTAAATAAAAACACCATTACATTAAAAAATATATATGTATACAAAGAAATAGATAGAGAAAAAACATGCAGAAATGACTTTAAATCTCACTGACCATTCACTCCCCCCGTTGCCGGCTGAGTATCGCCGCCTGGGAACACGTGCTGCAGGAGGCCCCCTCCCCAGCCCTGCCAGCTGCTCTCCAGAGGTAAACCCTATCACACTTTCTCTGGATTCCTTCTAGAAGAATGTTGTATTCCTACTTCAGCACCTATGTTTGTCTATTGTTTTATTTACTGTGAAGAGATCGTGCCAAAACTCTGTTTTCTTCTCCTGCCACCCTGGAAATCTTGGGGCTCCCCTGGGCCTCTTCTCACTCCTTAGTCAGGTCTCCAGCTGCCTCAACCACCATCAGGTGGTGTCTTTGGGGAACATAACACCTAAGTCACGTGCTGCCACCTTTAATTTCTTCTCTGGATTCCGGACCCCTGTATTCAGCTGTCCTGTTGGCCTCTCCATGTGGGTGGTCCGCAGAGCCTCACACTTTTTGTAGGCGTAGCATCTTCCCTCACAAACTGGCTTTGCTGTTTCTTCCCCCCCTCCCCACCCCCAGACCCACCCCCAGTCCTGTCTCTCCTCTCCCCCAAGCCAGCAGCCTGGGGATTGCCCTGGAATGCCTAACATCATCTATAGTGTGTCTGAATCCTGGCTGTGACCCATGTAGGTCACTGAGGCTCCCTGTGGCTCAGATCCTTCATGTAAGTGTGTGGATTAAGAGATGGTACCAGCCATGCACTTAGAGCCTTCCCTGGCACATAGTATCTGCTCAGAAAATTTTTGCTGCAATTATTATTAACCTCGATCCCTCCCTTTCCCAAGCGCCTCTGTTCCATCCTCCACCGGCCGTTCTCCCAGAGGGACTGGCATGAAGCCTCCTGCCCAGCCTCCCTGAATTCAGCCTCAGTGCCTCCAATCTGTTCTGCCCTTGGCAGCTGGACTGATGCTTTAGCAAGCATCACTGTCACTCTCCTGTGTAAAGCCTCCAGGGATCGCTACCATGTCTGAACTCCAGGCTGTCTCGCGTGGCATAGGGCCCGGCAGAGATTCAGCCGGAACGTCCCAGCTGTGTATGGCCAGTGTCTTTTCTGATTCTGCTTCCTATCAAAGAGGACACACTTTCTCTCTGGCCTCTGGGCATTCACTCGTGCTGTTCCCTTGGCCTGAAATCCTCTTTCCCTCCTCCCTGGTTGGCCAATCCCTACTTATCCATCAGGTCACTCGCCGAGAAGACCCTCCTTCATCCTGCCCTCTTTACAGCCTTTGGTAAAGTTTATTATGGTCTTGGTTTCTCGGTGATGTGGCTTCCCTCCATCACTGCTTGACAATATCTTCTTGTATCCGGTCTCTCTGTCACGGAGATGCAACTCACCCAGGGCGGAGAGCCTCGTTCCTCCGGTTCACTGCTGTACGTCCAGCTCCTGCCCAGAGAGGGCATTCAGAAATCATGTATTAATTCATCCACTCAACAACTATTTATTGAGCACCTTTCAGTGTCAGACATTGTTCTACGTGCCCTAAGGGCATTTCAGTGAATGAACCAGGGGAGCATATTTGCAAATGAAGAGAGAGACAAACAATAAGCATAATACATAAGTAAATAATGGGTTTGAACCATAGATAAAGCTGTGGAAAAGTAAGGGAAGTGCTTGGCCCTTAGTGAGGGGCTACAATTTTAGATGGAGTGCTTCGGTTACTTTCCACTGAAAAGATCGTATTTGAACAAAGATATTAAAATGGTAATGGAGGGAAGTCCTGCAACTGTCTAGGGGGTGAAACATCCCAGACAGAGGGAACAGCCACTGTCAGGTGGGAGCAGGTCTGCCCTCCCCAGGCCGACCCAGAAGGCCCCTCCGGGCTGCAGCTGAGGGGGAGCGGAGGAGACAATAGGTCTGAGAGGCCACTGGCGCTAATGATGTAGGGCCTTGGAGCCTTGTAGAAACTTGGGCTTTTATTCCGAGAGAAATGGGAGCCATTTTTACCGACAGCTTTATTGAGGTATAATTTACATACTATCTCATTCACTCATTGTAAGCGCTCAATTCACTGATTTTTAGTAAATTACAGAGTTGCACAACGACTGCCACTATCCAGTTTTGCATTTCTTTTATCCCATTAAGATCCTTGGTGCCCATCAGCAGTCAATCCCCGTTCCCACCACCTGCCCTAAGCAACCACTAATCTGTTCTCCGTCTCTGCAGATTTGCCTCTTCTGGACATTTCATGTAAACGAAGTCATACAATATGTAGGGGTTTTTTTGCATCTGGCTTCTTTCATTGAGCGTAATCGTTTTGAGATGCGCCCCTATTATAGCATACAGCCACAGTTTGTTCCTTTTTATTACTTAATAGTATTCCTTTGTGTGGATATACCACACTATTGTTTATCCATTCATCTGTTGGTAGATTTTTAATTGTTTCCACTTCTTGGCTCCTTTGAATTGTACCGCTATAAACATTTCCTTAGATGGCTTTGGGTGGACATACGTTTTCATTTCTCTTAGGTAGATACCTAGGAGAGAAAGTGCTGGATTATACGGTAATTTGTTTAACTTCTTAAGAAACTACCAAGTTGTTCTCCAAATGGGCTGCCGGGGGGCGAGGGGTGAGAATAGCCTACAGTAAAGCAAGGATAGAAGCCAGGAGACTGGTTGTTTAATTAACATAATTAATTAAATAAACCCACTGGGTTCGAGGAGAAAGGAGTTAGGACTGTCTCCAGATTGGCACCAAAAACCCTCATGGAGGACCCAGGCCAGGAAACCTTGGGCTGCAAACCCAGCCTTCCTGGCCACAGAAAGGCACAAGAAAGCCTGCCCCACCCCACCCCTCCCTCTGCACTGCCCAATCTCCAGACAGCTCCCACGCAGCCAAAGCATGGAAATCTCCAGTTTGGAGAAAGAATCAGCGTCAGGCATGACTATGCGAAGCTACAGAGCCCTCTCCCCCCAGGGAGATGACAAATTTTCTTTGCAATTAAAATTCCTTTGAAACTGGGACCAAGGAAAATTCAGAGGAGAGTGCGTTTTTCAACTGGGGGAGATACTCTGCTCAGCAATTACCGTGTGTACATTTTCACAGAAGCTCTTTCTCCTCCCTCCTTCTTCCAGGGCTCTGCTTCTGCTTTTACATCAGGGCCCAGGCCCCCTTCGGCCTTCACAACTTTCCCCTGGCTGGCCCGTGCTTCTCTGCCACATCTTGGTTGCTGAATCCCTTAAACATCCCAGCCTTCGCTTCAGGACTTAACTTAGAACACCACCCCCGTGAGTCCTCCTTTCCTAAACCAATGACCAATTTGCTGTCAGGTTCCATCTTTGTGCTCACCCTGGTCCTATTCTCTACCCAGGGCCATTGTCCTTCTGGATCCCACAGAGGTCTTTCCCCCCTCTGAGATCACAGCCCAGCCTCCTTGCACAGCTCACTGAGCTCTGAGCACAGTGCTCTCTGTTGGCATCTTGGCCTGGGAGTGTGATGTCCAATGCATTAGAAGAGGCAGGGATGTTGGCAACCTGGGTCCACCTCATCCATTCTATCAATACATATTCACTGAGACATTACAATATGTCATGCATGGTGCTAAAACTCAGAGATTAGGGTTTTCTGGGTTTAGAAACAGGCTAGGTTTTTTGGACCAACCCTTCAGCTGAAAAGAGCTAAGAATGCTAGATAAAATAGAAAAAGCATCTTATTAAAGCATCAAAGCACTGACAAGTAAGCTCTTTGTAAGGAATTACCAGGAATTAGAGGTCAAAACTGAAGGGAAAACGGAGAAGTTAGAGAGCATAGAATTTGCTTTTGTCCTGAGGGCATTTGCTGATCTTGGAAATTTTGAATTTGTTTTCTGATGATCTCACAGCATAAAGGGAATTGAAATCAAACTCCATGGCCTGCATAAGGTGGGCAGTCAAGTAGGAGAACCTAGTGGAAATAAGCTGGAACTCCAGAGGGCTTCACCCTTGGGGTAAGGGTGAACCAAAGGTAGCCCAGCCTTGAATAATGGATTGGCGGCCTCGTCCACACTACTTCGGTATTCTAGGGAATTTAGGCCTTGGATTTTTGTTTAAAGCAATCCCAGAATGGTAGCACCACAGCCAAATGCAAATCCTTTTTAGAAAAAAAAAATACCTCATCCTAAATTTGAAACTCTTCCTAAAGGGGGAAAAAAATCCAATTACAATGGCCAACACATAGTCAAAGATAAGCAGACATGCCAGAAAACAATGCTAATGAGCTAAGCACTAGAGGTATAACGTGAGCAAACAAATAATATTCCCCTGCCTCGTGCAGCTTACTATCCAGCAGAATAGACATCATCAAGACCACTAACACTCTCTGCATTGCCTAGGGGAGTCACTTCTCCATCCTCAGTTTCCCTGGCCTCTCCACAGCTTTCAACATGCTGATCTCTAGTTCCACTCTTGGTTGCCATGACACTGTGGTCTCTTGGGTGGCCTCCAACCTCACTGGCAGGTTCTTCTCAGCATTTGTGCCTCCTTTACCCTCTAGCTTATCTCTGATATTGGAGTGCCCCAGGGATCCCTTCTGGGGCCACTTTCTGTCTCTCCCCAAGTGATGTCATTCATTTCCTCAGCATTAAGTATCACTACATGCTGATGATCGCAGATTTATGTCTCCTTTCTTTGGAGCTCCAGACTGTCACATTCAACTGCCAGCTATAGGCTTCCATTTGCCTGTCTCATGAATGTCTCAAACAAACCTAAAAAGGAATTCTTACTTCCTTCCCCAAACTTCCCTCCCCTCATTCACTTCATCATGGTCAGTGTCACACCACCCAGGGTCAAGCCAAAAATCTAAGAGTCATCCTGATTCCCTGGTTTGAATTAGGGTGGTGATGAAGATGACACAAAGTGGCCAACTTCAGGAGTTCTTGAAGATATAAAATGAACCAGACTTAATGATAGATTGATTGCCCATTGGGAGTGCAGAGAGGACAATTGTCAAGCTCTTAACTTCCAGCCTTCTGGCTTGGATCACCTGACAGAGATGGGTGCCATTCATGCAATGGGGTACCTGGGAAAAGGGCCAGTATTGAAGAAGAAGAACATATGTCCGGTTTGAGGTTTCACAGAGCCATCTAAGTGGAAGTGTTGAACAGGCAATTATATTTTTATCTGTAGACTTCAGAAAGGAGGTTGAGACTAAGTTGGTAGTCATCACAGTATTCCTGGTAATAGGAGAGATTGGCATGGCTGAGATTACGCAGGCAAAGACTGGGGATTCTGAAGGTGGGATGCAGGAACATAATCCCGGACGTACAGAGGCATAATTAGAGAGGTACAAAGAAAGCCAGTTGTCTAGTTTGATGTCTCAAATACTGCTGAAAGATCCAGTGAAATGAAAGGTGAAGAGCATCCGTTGGATTTAGTAAGATGGAAGCCATTGGTGACCTCTGTGAGCCATCCTAATGAAGCACTGGGGGATGGAAGCTAGGCGGACAGTGGGGTAAGAAGTGAGTAGGAGGTGGGTCAAGGAGACAGTAAGCACAGCCAGCTTTCAGAGAAGTTTGATTGAAAACGGAAGGTGCTGGGAGGTGTCGGGAGATCTGTGCTTCTTTTTGGTTGCTGTTCTTTTTTTTTTTTAAGATTTTATTTATTTATTTGACAGAGAGAGCAAGAGAGCACAAGCAGGGGACAGTAGATGCAGAGGGAGAAGCAGGCTCCCCACTGAGCAGGGAGCCCAATGTGGAGCTCAATCCCAGGACTCTGAGATCATGACCTGAGCACAAGGCAGACATTCAACCATCTGAGCCCCCCAGGTGCCCCTGTTGCTGTTGTTTTTAAGATGGATTCTACTTGAGCACGTGTTATGCCAGAGCCCATCAGAGCGCAGTGAAGACAGGGCAGGAGAAGTGAGAATGCACAGTGTAAGGTTTCGCAGGTGCCAGGGAGGTGCGAGTGGGCTGCAGAACCCAGATCAGGGGGCAAGAGAGACATTTCCTCCATAGCAAAGGGCAGTGAAGATGGGGATAGCCAAGCTCCCTCATCTCTAAGACAGGGATATAACAGAGCCTGCCTTCGGGGGGGGGGGGGGCTGGGTGGGCACTCTGTGAATGGATGTCCTAATAGGCTCAGCCCCAAGAGGTAATGGCAGGTGATAAAAGCTCTACAAAGAGCCACTATTATTACCTTTCACTCTCACAATTCTGAGAGATTTATTATCACTCTTGCAAGTGGATAATAATAATCAAACCTCACCTGCACTCGACTCTTTCCAGAGAATTATTTTACATTCACCATCTACTGGAAACTCCCAACAAACCTGGAAAGATTTATCTTCCCCATTTTACAGAGGAAAACACTGAGGCTCAGAGAGGTGAAATAACTTGTCTGGGGTCACACAGCGGCAGCAGCAGAGAAGGAGAGTCCAGTCCAGGTCCGGCTCCTGCATTCTCTGTAAAGACAAGGCAGACTTTGGTCTCACCACCTCCTTTGTGGCCCCCATGGTCCAGCCCTGTGTGTAAGCTCCGTTTTCTTCCACATTCTCTCTGTTCCCTGGAGATGGGGAACCCATGACTAGAATTTGTAGCTTTAAACTCAGGAAGGAGAGGATTAAGTTCAGAACACGGTGCCAGGCTCAACTTGCTTCCTCTCTGCAGCCTGAGACCGGGGATTAGGGAAGAAGATGCTCTGCCAGCTCCATTGCTTGTCAGGACAGAGAATAAAGGAAAATCTCCCTCAGCCCCAGCATCAGCGCTGTCTATCTGTCACCCCAGATGGGGCCTGTGCATCCTCGCAGCTGGGGACTGAGGTGTGATTTGGCCAAACTGGTTTGCAGACTGGAGCCCCAAGCTGAGAATGTAGAACCCGTGAAAAGTATTCTCACCCGATTCCCTTTCCCCATCTGTCCCAGGCACAAGTCATAAAGAGCATTCCCACCTCCAAGTGAAGATCCAGCTCTTCGCCAAGGTGCTCAGCCTGGCCGTGCCTTACTTTTCTGTCCTCTTCGCCATCCCTCCCATCCCCCACTCCCACACTCTGAATATCCCTTCCCGCAAGACTTGGCTCCAGTCAGTCCCTCTGCCTGGCATCGGCTTTCCCCTTGTTCTATATGGCGAACCCCTACTTTTTCTTCCAGGAGCAGTTCAGATGTCCCCTACTGCAGGAAGCCCTCCTTGAGTCCCTTAGATCAAAGCAAGCCTTTACCGAGCACCTGCTGTGCACTGGTCCCCAGTTAGGCTCTGATCTGTAGAGACGCGTCAGATCCTGCTCCTGCCTCCCGGAGGGAGAAGTGGCGATGCTGAGGAGTGGGTGGAAATTTGCAGAGGACGTGGGAAGCAGAAACCCCAAATGGGCAGTCTTGGGGCGGGGTGGGGGAGTGTTGACTTTAGGCCCCAGGCCCAAGAACCCAAGTGACAGACCATTCCCCTGGCAGACCCGCCATCCTCACTTGTCACTGGTATGTTGGCCCTTCTGGGCGCTTTTGTCTGCGGTGCCATTCACCAACAAGCCACGTGGAGTGAGGGTAGGCAGCGTGGAGCAGGGGAAGCCCCTGGTTAGGAGCGTGGCTCTGATGTCACAGGGCCCTGGGGACATCAGGCAAGTCACCTGACTTCCCCATGCCTCATCCCTCCGCAACATGGCAATAGAATTGTATCTGCCTCATAGCGTCGTTCAGGAATTAAGTGGATTACACATGTGAGATGCTTAGAATGGTGGTATCAAGCCCTCAGTGCATGTTAGCTAGTTTATGACGAGTTGTTATTTTAATTGACAGAAGATTTAGGCCCATCATCAGCTCCCCCTGTGCATTAGGGAAATTCATTCCCCTCCCAGCCTCTTTCCATTAGGAAAGTGAGGGGTGAGTGAGTTTCCAACCCCGATATTCTGGGGTAGGAATGAGGGAGGTAGCATGTAAGGCAGGGGGTGGCCCGGGGAAGGACCCAAGGGCAGAGCTGAACACTAAGCAGCTGGGAGGGATCCCCAGGCAGCTTAGAGTGTTGGTGAGCCACAAAAGATAAGTTAGCGGGAAGGAGTTAGCAGCCGGATCACGGAGGACCTTAAATGCCAAAACAATGCTTCTGAGAGGTGACAGGGCTTGATCAATTATTTGGAGACTGTGTCTAGTCATTAGGGAGATAATGGCCCTCCAGAGGCAGTGATTTCCCTATCCCTGGAAGATATGAGCAGGGCCTGATATCTAAGAGAAAACCAGACATCAGGTTGGAGAGCCAAGGTCCTAGAGTGCCTGAAACCCCCAGAGAGACCCTACACCCCCCCCAAGAGCAGCCGATGGGGGAAGAGGCAGCGGCCACCACGTGCAAGTGCTCCAGCCCTGGACTCAACAGCTTCCTTGGTGTGTGACCTTGACATGTGACCTCACACTCGTTGGCTCCCATTGGCCCATCTATAAAATGGGGCGATGACAGTGTCTGCATCAGCGGTAGCGTGAGGATTCGATGGGACAGCATCCGTGTGCCTGTCATTGCTGGGCTTACTGTGACTTCTCTGCCTCAGTCTCCGGAAGCCCCTTCCACTGGCTTGGCCTCTCCTCTCTCCTCCAGCCTAAGAGGAAGCGGCCGCCTTGGAGTCTGGGGCTGACAAGGCTCCAGCCTGAAGCCTCCCTAAGGAGCTTGCCATGGTTACCAACTGCCTTCAAGGAGAGGCCATAAATCCTGCGCCCGGGGTGGTGGGAGGGAGGGACCTACGTGTGGGGCAGGAGGGGGGGGCAGCTAAGTGGAATCGAATCTTGTTTAAGGAGGAGGCCCACGCCTCCCCGGGCCTGTAATTTACTGCTAGGTTGACAAGATGAAAGCGGAATTTTCAGTGGCATAATCGCTGGGACCTCGGGGAAGCACAGGAGATGAACTGCAAGGCAGGTGTTGGTGGCCAGACCGTAAGCGAGCTCCGGGGCTCTGATCCCGCCGTGAGCACAGCAGGCAGCCGACCCCGGGCACCGGGCTCAAAGCCGGGCCAGGGCCTCGCTGCCTAAGCCCAGGGCTCAGGACACGTCGTGTCCGCTATCATCTCCACAGCTGCGGCCAAGCCCCGGGTTTTTCGGCAGAGCATACAGCCCGGGAAGGCTGTGACAGCAGCTGCTGACAGCCCTCGGCTTAAGCCCCTTCCCGGGGACTGCCCTCAGCCGAAGGGAGCTGTCTTGCTCAAGGTCACACCCTCTGGAGGGGTGGACAGCCGTTGTCCAGTGTCTGGTAGATGCATGGATTTGAAGGCCAGGTCTCTTCCCTCAACGGGGAGCATCGCTGCTTCATATGTTCGTGGATCAGCTGAGGCCTGCCCTGCGACAGCATGGTGGTTCAACTTCCTCCTCAGCTCCTCTGCGCTGTTCCCCACACTTCTCCCCAGTAAACCTCTTGCAGGCGAATCTCTACCCTGGGGCCTGTTTCCAGGGAGGCAGACCTGAGGCCTTGCATCACAAGGAGGAGGCTTGTTTTATTTTATTTTAAGATTTACTTATTTATTTGAGTGAGAGAGAATGTGCGTGCAAGCAGGGGGGAGGGGCAGAGGGAGAGGGAACAGCATCCGCTGAGCAGGGAGCCCGACATGGGACTCAATCTCAAGACCCCAAGATCATGACCTGAGCCGAAAGCAAGAGTCAGAGACTGAGCACCCCCAGGAGCTCCCCAAGAGGCTTGTTTTAAAGCAACATCTGTGTGAGTGTTGGGATAGAGTCACAGAGACTTCTTTTCCAGATGGGGAGATGGGGGCCCAGAGAAGGAGGAGTCCTACCCAAGAACACATGGTATTAGGGGCAGAAGGTGGGACGCCAGTCCAACACCTCCACTTCACAGCTGGGAAGACCAAGGCCCAGAGGGTTGGAGGGTGTGATTCAGCATCTGTTAGCAGGTGCAGGGAGAGGGGGCTAACGGAAGCAGCATATTAGGGTAAAAGCCCACAGCTTCGGGGTTCAACCCTTAGCCGCGTGGGCTGGAGCACGACCTCTCCTTGTGTCTCTGGTTTTCATCAGTAACAGGAGAGGCTAAAGCCTATCTCGCCAGGATGGTGTGAGGATGGCCTTAAGAATGAGCCAAAGAGCTCGCGTGCGCGTGTGTGGCAGGGTGGGGGCGGGGGGGATGACTTCACACACATCATGATGACTCACTGCGAAATCTTGCTATTCGGTGCACCATGCTTGGTCTCCATTACGCCCCTTTCTGGCCCGGGGCTCCCAGGACAACATCAGAGTGTGCTGGGGAGTTATCCCAGACCACGGACAGGCTCAAACTTTCCTTGTTCAGGGCCCGGCTTCCCCACTGGCTGTAACCCAGAGTGAGCTCCTTCACCTCTCTGTGCCCCAGCCTCTTCATCTGTAAAATAATAATGAGACTGTGGCATAGAGTAAACGAGGTAACTCATGTAAAGTACTTAGCATGGTGATCAGTAAGCACTGCTTCTTATTTCCAGCACCTGGCACACATGGTGCCCTATAAATGTTGTCTATTAGCATCACTATCATCCTTACTGAGCCAGATGTTCCGGGGACCCGGGGATATGCATTTTAAACAAGTCTGCCTTGTTCCACTGCCAGCGTGACACTGCTCCTCTAATGACCCCTGGAAATCATAGTTTGACCTTTCCTTGTAAAGAAGCCCAGAGAGGGCGGGAACTTGCCCAAGGTCACCCAGCATGATGGGATCAAAGCCAAGTCCCAACCTAGTTCACTTGCCTTCCAGTCTGGAGAGCTTTCTCCTGTACTGTAAAGGGACAGATTCCTTAATGTCATCGGCTCGGGCTGCAATAAAAATTAACTACCCTGAATATGTCATCATCAGAGCAGCTCCAAGACACAGAAGGGACTCAGGGAGACAGACGAAATGTATCAGATGTGCTCCCGGGGCACAGAAGTGGGATCTCTAGGGGCTCTTTGGAAGGCCCTCTACCCTATCAGGCCCCCACCATCTGCCACTCTCCTCTGCTATGGGGGCGGGGTGGGGAGACTCACCGCTAGGCACAGGCAGCGGCTGCATGAGACTGAATGAGCAGAGCCAAGGGCGGGGCTTGGTCCTTGTCCAGCCCAGGCCCTCTCTCCCTGTTCCTCTTTGTGCATCCTACTGACAGCTGCAGGGCCACTTGCCGCCCCCCCCATTCTCACCCCAGACAAGATGGTAGTGTTGGACTATCTGGGGGGTGGGGAGAGGTGAGTCCTCCTCTCCCAAGGCTGCTAGCATGGCAGCTGGGGGCACCAGGGCAGAATCTCTACCATCAAGCCCCATCTTTGCCCCAGGGGTCCACTGCAACAAATAAGCTGTGGTAGGCTCAGGTCTGGGGGGACCCTCCCTCTGGCTGCAGCCCATGTTCCAGGAAATGGGTGGGGGAGGAAGAGACCCAGAGGGGGTGCTAGGCCCCTGCTCAGATGACGGAGCTGGGATCCGGCATGTGCATGTCATGCGAGCCAATGTGGTGGACAGACCATCAGGGAGGTGGGATGGGGAAAGAAGGAGGCGGGAGGGGAGGGAGTCGCCAACTAGAAGAAGAGCGGAAGAAAGCAGGAAAGAAGAGGAAGAAGGAACATGGCTGGAACGGAGGTAGAGATCCTAGTGCCTCCTTGCCATGGAGTACTATATAGCAGTGAAAAGGAATATGCTCGAGAATAAAGACAAATCTCAAAAACATAACGCAGAGAAAAAAGAAGTAAAATGCTAAAGAGGAGGATCCCATCTACATCAGGCTCAAATACAAGCAAAACTAAACTGAGACTTTAGGAGGGCATAATTGGGTGATAAACTATAAGGAAAGGCAAGGAACTGGTTATCTTAAAAGCTAGGATGGAGGGAAGCAGGGAGTTGCGGTCAGGGAGCGACATAGCAGGGGGGCCATTTTCAGTATTTAATGGGTGGTGGAGCCACATGGTTCATTTTCTATTTAGTGAACACTTATTGACCACTACGCTAAGGACTGTACCTGAGTTACTTTGTTTGATTATTTGTTAAACTCCGCATTGATGATTTGGGCACTTTGGGGCAGGAATGTTGAATTTCACAATTTCCACCAATGACAAAAAATCTGAGAAAGAAGAGGAGGGTGAGGAGAGGAGCGAGAACAGATGAGGCAGCTCTGGCGTGAGAGAGAGAAGGGGCTCCTGGGGCCATGCTTGGCGAGTACCACAGCAGGGCCCTGTCCCCCATCCGGCCGCGTTTGTAAAATGGAATAAATATTGACACGGCCAGGATGGTATTCAATTTGTCCTGATCACTGGGCTGCGGTGAGTTCTGACAGGACGCCGTGTAAAACAGCAGCCCAGGATGTAATTTCTACTGTCAACATGATGTACGGCGGACTCAGCCTGCGGCACCAGCGGGCGGGCAGGGCGGGGGCAGGGCACAGAGACAGGTGCAGGTGGGGGGCATCTGGGGTGGAAGGTTCTGGGCAGGCTAGCCCTGGGTAGGTGAGCAGTGGCAGCCAAGGGACATGTGTGTGTATGTGTGTGTGTATGTTTGTGCATACACATGTGTGTTCATCACTTGCATAGGAGGCTGGGGCTGGAGAAGAGACCCAGCCGTAGGGTGAACTTCATTAAGAGGTGCTGGGGCGGGGTGGGACATGGTTCCCACTCAGCACCAAATGCAAGTCTGTCCTTCCCAGCAGTCACCAAGCACCTGCTTTGCCCGTCCTTGTTTCCTGCCCCTACTGAAGCCTGTTGGAATTCCAGATCTACCACCAACTAGCTGTGTGACCTTGCAGAAGTCCCTCAACCTCTCTGAGCCACTGTCCTTTCTTCTGAAACCTTGAAGAGAGCTGTGACTTGAATTCAATCAGACCACTGACATTAAAGTGCTCTGCATAGAACTAAGGGTTACCTCTTACGATCAGCTAATTGGATGGCACCGTGCCTGGCACACAGTGAAAACTCTATATAGTGATGCTATATGTCATTATTCTCACTGACCCAGAGCCAGCCCAATATATACAACCTGCCTCCCTCTCTGCCTTCGATTCCTTATATCTGAAGGCTGTTCCCCCAAAGGAGCAAGGCTTGGGACAAACCCCACTGGGTCCCACTTCCCCTGCATCCTTGCCGGAGAGAAGTGAGATTCTGAAGGGGTGGAGTTACTGTGAGAAGTTGGTAAGGTGGGGTCCAAAGCTGTAGAACAGTGCCCAGCTCTTAACAGGTGATCGATAGACATCAGCTAGAACAAAACAAAAGCCAGGAGTCATTCTTGATGTCTCGCCCCACTCCCCCACCATCCCCTCCCTGCCACCCCCACTCCACCCCTGCTCCATTCATTTAGTCTGATCCCTTTGCTTCCTAAATATTTCCTCTCTGTCACCTCTTCTCCACCCCACAGTGGCCTCCCTGGTCTGAACCCCCCCCCACTTCTGGCCATACTGTGGTCACCTTGCTCGCTGGTCCCTGCTTCCTGTCCTGCACACCAGCCTTGTGGCCTTTAAGTAGCATCCTCAGTGATCTTAAAAACACAAATCTGATCACATCTCCGGTGCTCTATCCCTTCCCATAGATTCCCTGAGCCAGAATCTAAACTCCTTAAACTGC